>JAQQSV010019085.1:0-11258 GCA_028646515.1 Pseudochirops corinnae | reverse complement strand
TCCTTCCTTTCTTCCTTTATTTCTTCCTTCCTTCCTTCATTCTTTCCTTCCTTCCTCCCTTCTTCCCTTCCTCCCTTCTTTCCTTGCTCCCTTCCCTAGGGACCTGTGGAGTTGCCATAACTTGAAGTATTACTCTGCATAGGGATCCCAGCAAGAGAGCCATGGGTGGTGCCCTATATTTAGTCACCATGTTCTATTGAGGCTTTTGGGAATTCAGATAGGTGCTCATACTCTTACCTTTTACTTTTCTGCTTCCCATTTTCATTACAGCAGATGGACCCGGGCCTTGAAAATTCCCCAGACCACTTCCTGTGGCTCTCCAAAGGGAAGAGAGGGAGTCACAAAGGCAATTACTGCAAATGTCTTCATTCACTACTCAGAAGACACCTCCTGCCCCTTCCGGGGTAGAAAATCCTACCTCAGTTACAAAGACTGCTGTCTCTTCTACATGAAAAATTCCTGTCCCTATCTTTCTATAAATCTATAGTGTACATGCTCAAAATACTCCAAGGATCATAGATTTAGAGCTGGAAGGAACTTTCAAGTCTAGTCTTCTTTTTGTACATGAGAAAACTAATACTAAAAGAGATTAGGTGACTTGCCCAGAGTCATTTAGCTAGCAAATGTCTGGGGCAGGATTAGAACTCAGGTTTCTTGATTCAGAGTCTATTATTCTATTTATATAATTTAACTTTTTTGTTCTTTAACCCCTTAGAGGAATTACCAGAGTAACACTAGGGCTACCCCTTTAGCGTCTCTCGTTTTTGACACATGGATGACACATTTTCCTTTCTGATCACATAAGTCCTTGATGGCGTCTCTCCTTTGCCATTTCTCATCCAAGTCAGCCTTGTTAATGTCATGCACTCCCACTGATGCCTCTGCTATATCTTTTCCCTGACCTTTGAGCTCTTTTATTTTTTTATTCTTCTAGCATTATAGTGTCTCATAAATGAAGTCATATAGCATCACTGAGAGAACTTTAATGTTAAAGAGAGGAGCTTTTATTGCACCCAACAGCTTAGATATATTAAAAATTCTGTCATGGCTCATTGCATACACACAAAAAAGACCAAAAATCCTCAAGTAGCCCGTATTTGGAGAACTAGTCATTTATATGATAATAGTAACAGTATTAAGTATATATAATTAGTATGTTATTAATCAATATGTTGATTAAAATATATTATTACTACATTGAGATTGTGTTGTAATTAAAAGTAAATTGTTATATTATTAATATAGTTCTTTCTCCTTTGCACTATACAATATTGAACCAAGAACATTAGCCTCAAGAACAGAAAGATGACTAGAAACACAATGCATATACATGTTCTTCCTTCAATGAGACCATTAGCCAGAGTTCAGTTTATATTTGTAACATAGGTAATTATAAAAAGGGAAAGCAGGAAATACTAATAGTTTATCGAACCAAAGGCACCTGGGCAGTCTCTTGCTGTGAATGTCGTAGTAGGGATTTCTGTTAAAGGATGGGTTGGGCCAGGGGATCACTAAGGTTCATTCCAATTCTGAATCTTCTGATACTACGATCTATGCTGTCACTCACTAGTACAATGTTCTGCATATAATGCTCTGTTACTTCTAGGAGGCAGTTGTAATTATAGATAATGCCCATAACCCAGGCCACAGCCACTCTATCATCCAGGGCATATAAATTCTTCACAACTGATGTATAGCAGGGTAAAGATTGTAAAATATTATTTATATGTATTATTTCTTTTGAGTCTCAAAAGAACCTTGTGAGGTAAGTATTATGTATGGGTGGGGTTGGAAAGTCTTTGATTTCATTGGTATAGGGAACTCCCAGATCCAGGAGAAAATACTATCTATCAATGCAGATTGATAACTCCTCTGCAACTTGTTTGTTTTAGAAAGTTGTCTTGTATCACTGAGAGGTCAAATGACAGAAGGTATTATTATTATCTCCAATTTTCTCAAAGAGCTTCAGTGATTTGCTCAGCATCACATGCTAGGAGGTGTCAGAGAAGGAATGTGAACCCAGGTCTTCCTGACCCCAGGCCCAAGGATAATATAATTCTACAATGCTCATGTGTTATTTTGGCAGAAACAAAAGGACAAAAGCACTTCATCTGGTTACAAACCTTCCAATAATTAGCCTTGTCTCACTTCCCTAATCCTGTCCCTAGACAACAGAAAATACAAAGTTCACCCGCTAGTCCTCTACTTGAAGTCTTTCTTGCCTGGTAGGTGGTGCCCGAGCTCCTGCAGGCAGAGCCCTCAAGAACCTAGGGTCACCTCCATACCATAATAAGACACAGGAAGAGAACATGCATAGAGGAAGAATATGAATAAATATTTATTTATTAGGCTCTTAATAAATGTTTGTTGAGATGGATTGACAAGTCAGTCAGATGAAGGTAGAATAGTTAAGGTACTTTTTGAATCTTGTTTCCCAGACAAGTTGGGAAAAACTGTCTGACATCTGTAGCCTTCTATATTTAAGGAAACTAATGGAGTTATTCTCTGTGAATGAGAGTGAGACTGAGAAACTTAAAATGGGACCAGCTGTCTCTTCCATATTATAACCATGGAAAGGCAGAACTTTGGTTTGAAGTTTACTGCTATGCTGGTATGTTTAGTTGTTTCCAATTATGTCTGACTCTTCACGAGCCCTTTTGGGATTTTCTTTGTGAAGATACTGGAAATGTTGCTGTTTCTTTCTCTAGCTCATTTTAAATATGAGGAAACTGAGGCAAACAGAGTAAAGTGACTTGACCAGGGTCACACAACTAGTATCTGAGTCCAGAGTTGAACTCGGGTCTTCCTGACTCTAGACAAGTGGTTCTCAACCTTCCTAATGCAATGACCCTTTAATACTCATATGTGGGAGTATCTGCATGTGGGCAGACCCACCTGGAGACAGATACAGGAGCGGTGTCTCAGTTCCTAAGACCATTGGAAATATGTGTTTTCCGATGGTCTTAGGTGACCCCTATGAAAGGGTCATTTGACTCCCAAAGGGGTCGCGACCCACAGGTTGAGAACCACTGTTCTAGGTGCTGCTGTTTATCCACTAGCTGCCCTGTTTATGTGGCTTTCTTTAAATAGCTCTGAGATTAATGCACTCAAGAAGTCATCCCTCCAAGTGGTAGTGTAGTAGGAGTAAGGAAAACTTGGATTCAAACCCTGCTGCAGACACTTACTAGTTGTGGGACCCTGGGTAAGTTACTTAACCTCTTCTAGGCTAGATTTATTTATCCATATTGTAGGGATGATAATAACACCTGTCTAATAGTATTGCTATGAGGACCAAATGAGATAATCATATTTAAAGCATTTTTGCAAACTAGAAAAGCTCTATAAATATTAGCCATTATTTTTGTTGGTACACTGAGGCCTACTCAGAGATGGAAAAAGTAATGGATTTTTATACTTGTTTCCCCTCTTTTTTGCACCTCTTCTTTCTATATTCTCCCTCTCCCTTCTTTTGGAGGTATCCTTTTTTCCCTGCTTCCCTTACTCTTATCCCCCAATCTTTGGTGCTGAATCTGGTTATGGCATCAGTCTGATTATTCATTTCACTCTAAGCTTATCTGGGATAGCTAGGTGGTACAGTGGATACAGTGCTAGGCCTAGAGTCAGGAAGATTCATCTTAATGAGTTCATTCTGCCCTCAGATGCTTACTAACTGTGTGGCCCTGGGCAAATCATTTAACCCTATTTGCCTCAGTTTCTTCATCTGTAAAATGAGCTGGAGAAGGAAATGGCAAACCATTCTAGTACCTTTGCCAAGAAAACCCCAAATGGAGTCACAAAGAGTAGGACACGATGGAAATAATTGAACAGCAAGACAAGGTTATCCAATTGTAAACTCAGGATTGGAAGGAATCTCAGTTAGTAGATACAGAATCTTGGATTTTGAAAGAATATCAGAGACTGGGTACTCTGTTGTTGGGTATTCTGAGGGGATCACTATTGCAGGTTCCAGTATTTTGTGGGTTCATATTCCTAAAATTATAGCTTAAAAGCCCCTACTATGTGTTTATCTTATCTTGCTCTACTCAACAAAAGAAATAATTAGCTCAATTTAACTCCAGGTTCAGTTATAGATCCATAGTCTACTTCTAGATTCTATGAAAAAAATTTGGAAGAGGAGTAGGTCAAAGAATGCAAAGGCAGCTATAAAAGGATAAAAGAGGATTAAGGAAGGGAGATTTAAAAGGGAAAAGAGAATGTAGGTGGCAAAAAAAAAAGAATGTAATTGGGGGTTTGGGAGTTTTGGAACAGTTAGATAGTTAATCAAATTAATAGAATAGATTTATGAATGGGACAAGTTGGTAAAGCATATAGGAGAAAATCAAGGAAAGCCTTGAAAATCAAGGTGTTATGATCAACAACATGTCATTAGAGTAAATAGAAGGGGCTTAAGTGTCATAAAGGAGAAAGGAAATAGAATAATGGGGACTTAAACCTTGTTAAGAAGTTGGAAAGAGAAATGATAGCTGTACATTTAGAACTCAAAAACACATCTAAGGCTTTACTTTTAGAAGGAGGGAGTTGGATGCCCTAAGAAAAAAGTAGCTGTTTCTCTTAAAGAATGACATAGGAAATGACTGAACAAGTTGTGGTATATGATTGTAATGGAAGACTATTGTGCTCTAAGAAATGATGAGCAGAATGCTCTCAGAAAAACCTGGGAGGACTTATGTATACTGATACAAAGTGAAGTGAGCAGAGTCAGAAGAACCTTATACACAGTAACAACAATATTGTAACAATGATTGACTGTGAAAGACTTAGCTCTCTGATCAAGACAGTGATCCAAGATAATTCCAAAGGACCTGTGATGAAAAATGCTATCGAACTTCAGAGAGAGAACTGATGAATGCTGAATGCAAATTGAAGCATATTTTTAAACTTTTTTAACTTTTATTTTGTTTTGTTTTGTTTTTGCTTTTTGGAGGGCAATTGGAGTTAAGTGACTTGCCCAAGGTCACACGGCTGGTAAGTGTTAAGTTTCTGAGGTCAGATTTGAACTTGTGTCCTCCTGACTCCAGGGCCAGTGCTCTATTCACTGCACCACTTAGCTGCCCCAACTATTATTGTTTTATTTTGTTTGTATTTTCTTTTGCAATGTGGCTAATATGGAATTATGTCTTGTATGGTTTCACTTGGATAATCAATATCAAATTATTTGCCTTCTCAAGGAGGAGGAGAGGAGGATGGAGGAAGAGAATTTGGAGCTCAAAATTTTAAAAACATGTTTTAAAAATTTACATTTGATTGGGAAATATTTAATGAAAGAAAAATAATTAATTTTGAAAAATTTAATAGAGAGAGAAGCTTTCAGCTGAAAGAGCAATCAGTAAGAGTCAGAGGATGAAGAAAGAATAGTAGTTCATACATCTAAAACATAACAGAACTGCTCCTAAGAGTTATCAAAATGGATGACTACTCACTTATTGTGACTCATGTGGGCACAAATGATACTTTCAAAAGGAATGTAAAATTATTGCCAGTGATAATGAAGTCTTGGGGAAGAACCTGTAGAACATAATGACACAGGTTGTGTTTTCTTCTGTACTGTCCATTGAAGGCAAGAAATGTGGAAAAGTAAAATTGATTCGTAAAGTGAACATCTTATGAGTAAGGTGAATGGGATTTGGATTTTGGATCATAGTTTAACAAGTAGGAATAATAAATTCTTGACCAGAAATGGAACATATCTAACAAAGAATGTATTTGTAATACAAATCTATTCAAAGAGCTTTACATGAAAATGATGAGGTAGGTAAGCTAGTTGACACAGGACACAGTAGATGGAGCACTGAACCTGGAGCTAGGAAGACCTAAGTTAAATCTAGTCTTGGACACTTACTGTGTGACTCTATGCATGTCACATATCTACTATCTACCTCAGTTTCCTCATCTGTAAAGGGGAAATCAAAATTAGCACTTATTTCTAAGGGTTTTTATGAGGATCAAATGAGATATGGCAGGACACAGAGAGACAATTTAAGAATTACAGTTCTCTCAAAAGAACACAATTTTTAAAAAAAGTCTGAGCACCATAATAAACAAAATAATGTCCACTACCCCTGTACAAAGAAAATAAAGCACCAATGAAAAGAATCCATATATCAGACAGAGAAAAAAAAAGCCTAGAGATACAAATTCTAAGGTACAGTGTCAAGGAGATTCAAACTCTGAAGAGCAGAAATTTTTCTGGACTATGATAATAACATGTGATGGTGCTCTGAACCAGTGAATCAAAGAAATGAGGAACAGGTGGAATGGGTCCGGACACTATCTATGGGGGTATTGATAGTGGTGATGGTATTTAACTAAGTTTGAAGGAAAGAACCCAGTAAACAACTGGGGCCAATTTTGTTCTTCCAAAAGCCACCTGCAATAGAGACCTAGTATGGTGATCCATTAATCACTCAGTGTTAGAGGAAGCTGAGTTGTTTTGAAATCCAGTCCCCAGAGAAAGCACCATCAGAAGGGAGAGAGTCAGAGAGTGAGCAATAAGAGAAAATAAGGGGAGAAAGATTAAAATTATCAAAGAACTCAGAAAGAAGAAAACTTAAAGACCTTGAGTATAAAAAGATGGAAACATTAATAGCATAAGGACACATAGCCTCCAAATGTAGTAAATGAGTTCTAAATCCATGAATAAATACTGAAAATGAAGGAAAATTATTCAATGCCTGATGAGGCAGAGCACATGGGGATTTGGGGGAAAGCATGAAACCACATCATGTTGTTCCTGAGTGGCTTAAAAGAGAAATGAGAATTATGAGAGTAAAATATATGGCTTATACAACAGAAATAATGAGCAAAATAGAAAAACTTGAATCTATGATAACAAGTTGCACCAAAGAAGCAAGAGAGGACACTTGATTTGGAATGTAAATACACAGTAGTAAAGGACGATATAGAAGAAGAGAAATAAGAAGCAGTAATATTCAAGAAAAGAATTCTCTCATACAAGGAAAACATATTTATCTTGAATACAGGATGTGTAAAGAAAACTTAGTGATTATAGCTCTCCCAAAAGAACACAAGTAAAAAAATATTTAAAAACCTAACCAAAGCAATGTAAGATATAATACAAGAAAACTTCCCAGAACTTCTAAACATGGAAAACAAAGTGGCAGTTGAAAGAATCTGTAGATCAATCCCAGAAAAATAAAATTTACAGCTAAAAAAGTGGCATTTGAAACATTTTTAGAAATAAAACCAGACATGAAGAGAGTATTTGCTTCTCAGATATTCCATAAACAAGAAATACAAGAAAGATAAATTGATACAACAATCAAGGATAACAACAACAAAATGACAACACAGAAACTATTAAGAGATTTCACCTAAATGCACACAAGGAAGTAAGAGTGGAAGCAGAAGTAATATGGAAATCATTGTGGAGAAAAAGAACTGAAACATCATGGACTAAACTTCACACCCTGCCTACAGGTGTGTTAATGTTTTCTGAAGAATTAAATTCTAAAATGAGAAGACATATAAAAAGGAGATAGGGAAGAAGAAGATAGAGAAGAAGGGGCAGCTATGTGGTGCAGTGAATAGAGCATCAGCCCTGGAGTCAGGAGAACCTAAGTTCAAATTATGCCTCAGACACTTGACACACCAGCTGTGTGACCTTGGGCAAGTCACTTAGCCCCAATTGCCCTACCTTCCCACCTCAAAAAAAAAAAGAAGATAGAGAAGAATATGGGATAATCCACTCAAGTCAAAGGCTAACAATAAAGGGAAAATAACCTTTGTAGTCTCTCACGAAGAAGAGAACCTATAGGAAAATGGACAAGGAAGCAAAAGGAGGAATTAAAAAAGGGAGGAGAAGGAAGAAGCTTTTTTTTTTCAATAGTGGGAGGATAAAGAATTGATGAATGCTCTTGTGGATAAGGAGAGATATTCTATAAAGGAAGATGGAGAACTTATAATGGATGTTATATGCAGCATTTGGGTGTTTAGAGAGATCCCTCATCTTGCCTCAGAAGAAAAGAAATCAGAAGTCCTGGGGACAGCTAACACCTGGAAGACTAGAAGGGTATGCACCCAAGGAAGAGATTTTTCAGATAAAATGGGAAAAGTGACCAAAATGGGGGGGGGGAGGGGAGGTGTGAATTTTTTAAAATGATCTGAATGATCAAGAACATGGAAAGAATCCTACCATAGGAAAATTTCCTCTCTATCACTGGCAGATATTGATATTTTTCCAAGAGTGAGTCACAGTAGAAAAAAGGGGGCTAGGGAACAAGCTCTGGAAGGCAATAATAGAAACTTTTTGGAGGGGAGAACCCAAAACAAGGACCTCAACAGTTTTAATTCCATGAGGAATACAGAGAATAAAAAAGGATTAAATAAGTACAAGTAATAAGAGTCTAGAATATACAAAGAGGGAAAAAAAATGAAAAGGGTGAAGGAAAGACATCCTTTCTAGATAACAAGTGCAGAAAATAAAAATTTAGAAACAAATTAATAAGACATATCAAAGTGGAAGAGAAGAAGAGGAAATCTACTTGAATAACTAAGAGGGAAAAAGAGGGAGAGAAATTAAATAACCAGATAAAAGCAAGTAAGAAAAAGGAGCAAATAAGCAAAACTCTAAAAGGAAAAAAGTAGCAAATGGAGGAGGGCAGCTTGAAGTTGAGAGATGACAAATGACGAGAACAGAGACACCTTAAAATTATTTAGCTCAAATAACTGAAGAGAGGTGGTCCTGTATTTACAGCAGTAGAGGAAAAAGTCATATCGTGAAAATCAAATCTTATAGACAAATGGAGAAAAATACAATGGTAATTCTCATAACTACAAAAGTGAATGGATTAAACAATAAAAATGGCAACAAAACAACACAGTGATAGATTCAATTAAAAACTGAAATTCCATAATCTGTTACTGATGAGAAACATGTGTAAAAAAAAATGAAAGCATACATAGAATTAAAAAAAGGGACTGGAAAATATTTTTACTATGCATCGAGTAAATAAAAAAAAAAAGCAGGAATTGCAATGATGCTCTCAGAAAAAACAAAAACAAATATTCAAAAAAAAAGTGTGTGGGGCCGGGAATAAACAAGGAAACTATATTATGCTGAAAGGAAACATAAGAAACCAATATCAGTATTAAACTTATGTGCTCCAAATGCCTTCACATCCAAATTAACAAAACAAAATTAACTCATTTACAAGGATATAGATGATAATACAGTGGTTCCAAGAGCTTCCAATGTCTATCTCTTACTTTTGGATAAGGCTAACAGAAAAATAAACCAAAAAAGAAAATATTTAACTGAACAAATAGCTGGAGAAATTAGAGGTAAAAGATTTATTATATCTTCTAAATGGAATGACAAAAGAATATACTTCTTTCTCAGCACTATGTAAGACTTTTCCAAAAAAAGACTATGCATTACGGCAGAGATGTTGCAAACAAATGTAAAAGGCAGAAATTGTAAGTATATCCTTTAAACATCATAAGACAATGAAAATACCTATTTATTCAGGGACCACAAACAAAAGAATTATAGACATTATAAACAAGTGGAGAGAAATATAAAGCTAATTCTCATAATTTCAAATGCAAATGAATTAAACAATTGGAGACCTAAGAATGAAATCCCAAAGAGAAAACAAATCATAGGAAATAACAATTGTGTGAAGAAAAATAATAATGAAACAATATGTCAAAATTCTGGGATGTAGCTAAATCAGTCCTCAAGGGAGAAATTATTTCCCTACAAATATGCGTTAACAAAATAGAATGAGAGGTTTAATGATCTGAATATGTATTTCACAGATTAGAAAGTCAACAAATAAATAAACCTAAAATAATCATAAGAAAGAGATATTATAGGTTAGCAGAGAAATAAATGGGAAACCGAAAATAGAAATGATAAAATTAAAAGTTATTTCTTTGAAGAGACCAACAAAATTTATAAACCTTTACCTAATCTGATCAAAAGGAAGAGGGCAGAAAATAATATCAATAAAATAATAAATTGTCAAGGTGAAATCACAATAAAGACAGAACAAATAAAAAGAAGAGTCTATTGTACATAGGTATATACTAATAAAACTGAGAACACAAAAGAAATAGAGAAGTACCTTAAAAAATAAAAAATACCCAAACTGACAAGACCAGATACAGACCCTAAATAACTGAGTCTCAGAAAAGGAAATAGGAATAGCTATAAAAGAACTAACAAAAGATGGTGGCATAGAAGCAGAAAAATTCCACGGCTACCCCCATAACCACCTCAAATACCTATAAAATATGACTCAAAACAAATTTTAGAGCTCCAGAACCCACAAAAGTACAGGGAAACAAAGCTCCCACTGAAGGCAGCCCAACAGACTGATGGGAAGGAGTTCATCACAGCGTGCTGGGAGCCAAAACCAGCCTGGCCTGAAACTGTGGCCTGGGGTGGCCAAGGCAAGCCGGGGCTGGAGCTTTCAGGAGAGTGGATCACTGGCAGCTGCGGCAGTTTCCAGAATTATGAACCCATAAGAAACAAGGACAAAGTGAAAGGTCAGGGGAACCTGGCTAAATTTGGGGGAGAAAAGTGGATCTGGCCATCCAGCCCAGGGAAAGAAAGCAGCAGAAGCTGCGGCCTTGCAGCCGCCAAGAAACAATTTGAATACTGTGGAAAGACAATCAGGATAACCCAAGATCTAGCAGCTTCTACATTAAGAGGTCAAAGGGGGACAGAGCCAAGATGGCAGCGTAGGAGCAGCAAGAAATCGCAGCTCCGACACAGCCACATCAAATACCCAAAAAATATGACTCTAAAGAAATTCTAGGGCTCTAAAACTCACACAGATATATTCCCTGCTGAAGGCAGCTCAGCTCAAAGAGACCATTTCAACTCTGAGAGCAGAAACCAGCCCAGCCTGAAAAGGAGGCTTTTGCCATGGGGTGGCTGGACGAGCCAAGCCCCGCTGGGGCTGGAGCTTCAGGACAGCGGATCTGTGACAGCTGTGGCAGGATCCAGAATTATCCAGCCATAAGGAAAAAGGACTCAGGCTAGTGGAACTTGGCTAAAAACCAGGGAAGAAAAGTGGGTCCGGCCAAGCCACCTCCAGGGCTAAGAAGCGGAAAGTGGAGGTTCTGCACCCGCTTCTGCATTGCCACTTCAGAGCTCCCGACCTGCAGACTGCAGGGAGACCAAGTGATCGTTCAGAGGCCAAGTGCTCTTGCGTTGAGCAGCCTGGATCTGGATCGCAGTCTTGGGTGGTGGTCCTGAGGTTTTTTTT
>JAQQSV010019084.1:0-11259 GCA_028646515.1 Pseudochirops corinnae | reverse complement strand
AAACATTTTATAAATATATAATCTGCATTGGTAGAAGAAGCCTCTGTACTGAGAATTTCTTACATCAATAAAATCACAAAAGTCTAATCTAACTATCTATGTATATATACTATATGTAGCTATACATATATGCATATAGGTATATATTTGTATATAGTTATATGCACATGTGTATATATGTATATATTATATGTAGGTATACACATATACATGTAAGTTTATAACTATATATATCTATACACACATATATGTGTGTGTGTATATATTTATACAGATACATATATAATAGGTAGCATGGTAGATAGAGTGCTGAACCTGGAGTCAGGAAGACTCATCTTCCTAAATTCAAATATGGCCTCAGACACTTACTAGCTGTGTGAGTCACCTAACCCTGTTTGCCTCAGTTTCCTCATCTGTAAAATGAGCTGGAGAGGGAAATGGCATTCCAGTATCTTTGCCAAGAAAATCCCAAATGGGCTCATGAAGAGTGGGACATGACTGAAAAATAACTCAACAGTGTCATCAGAATTCATATATACATATACATACACACACACACATACACACACACACACACACATATATCCCAGATTTTGGTGATTATATTGGTATAGGAATGTCTTGGTGAGGAGGCTTCCTGTAACAATGCAGTGTATCAATTATTCTACAACTTAAGAATGTCCCTGAGGTCCTGAGAGGTTTTTTGTTCTCTCCAAATGTAATGGCAAGCAAAATAGGATTTTTGCTGTTTTTCCGGATTGAGTTTTAGCTAATCAAGTGCCTTTGAGCCTCACCTTTGAATGTATAAAGAGCCTTTGATTGCAAACAGTATACATTGTATTGCCTTTAATAGGCCTAAGGGAGTTTGAAGATCTCCTGTGTCCCTTAATAGGTCTTATGTAATCACATGGGAGCCCATGATGGGAGGAGCTTGCAAAAAGGGTGGAGCAGGAACGAGCGGATGAGAGCGTGAGCAGAGCTGGGAGTAGGCAGAACTGAGAGAGAGGATGTTTGTGATGTTGGTGCTCTATCTGTTGATCTGTGTTACTTTTCCAGACAGAAGTGCTATCTGTTGTTCTGTATTGATTTCTCAGACAGAAAGTGAATTGAGATGATAGTGCTGGTAATGTGTGTAAATATTGTTGTAACCCTGTTAAGCTTTGTTTTCTTAGAAACAGAAACTGTGAAGAGCTTGGAGTGTAGCAGTCTTGTGAGCTGAGATATAGAACAGGAACAGACAGCTATCTACATGTGAATCTAGGCAAGAGTTGGGAGCAGTAAGGCTATGGAGGAGGAGCTGTGGGGTTTGGAAACCAGCCCCAAGTCAAGATGAAAGAGGACTTTACTTTGGATACTCTGTATTGACTGATGAGATTTGTAACTTACTGTGATCCAGGGGTGAATGGTGTTTGGACTTTCTGGTACCCCTTAAGAATGATTGACTTAAGGATGATTGGAAGCCAGCCTCTAGTCAAGATGAAAGATGACTTTGTGTGGTGTAATGATAGTGGTAATTTGAAGATCTTCCCTCCCCCTTAATAAGCCCAAGGGAATTTGAAGACCTTCCCTGCTTTGAAAACAAACTCTTTCCCCTAATGGGCTGAATATAATTACATGGAGCCTGTTGTGAGAGGAGTTTGCTGAAGGGTGGAGCAGAACTCACAGAAAACTGAGAGTCAGAGCTAGACTAGACAGTTGGGAGGAGAGCATGCTTCTGAGGGAGACAGACAGGCTTGTGAGTAAAAGTTGTTTTTTTTGCCTCCTGCTGTGACAGCTAGGCTTGGTTGGTTTTTGGGAAGGCTAAAGGATGGTGTGGCTCTCTGCTACATTGTGATACATTAAGTTCTATGTTGCTATGATGGATTTGATTTCCTGGTGTTGGGATTTGGTTTTCTGGTGTCTGGATAAATGTTTTGCTTCTGTCTTCTACATGGAGAGTCTGTTATATTTTGTGATCAAGCACTATGTAGGTATATTTATAATGATCATGGGCATTGTGAATATTGCATTGGTACTACACTTGGATTCTATGTATTGACTGAGGAGATTGTAACTTACTATGACCTAGGAGGGATGTTTGTGTTTTCTGCTACCCCTTAAAGATGACTATAAAATATACTGAATGATATGTATTGTTTGTGGCCACCTTAGTAATAAGTTGTTATGTTGTCATGAATGTTATACTTTAGTTACTTGAATGTTATGCTTTAGTTTATAGCTGAATAAATAGAGAGTTCATTATACCATGTAATTAGACCCTTAAAGTTATTCACAGCAGCAGTCCTCAGGAAAGCTGCTCGTGATTGGCTTTACATCAAGTTGAAATAGCCAGTATGTGTCAGAGGCAGACTCGAGTCTGATTCTTCCTGTCACCAAGGCTGGCTTTTTTTTTTTTTTTTTTTTTGCTTTTTTTTTGAAGGGCAATTGGAGTTAAGTGATTTGCCCAAAGTCACACAGCTAGTAAGTGTGTCAAGTGTGTGAGGCCAGATTTGAATTCAGGTCCTCCTGACTCCAGGGCTGGTGCTCTACCATGGCTTAATTTCTATCTTCTATGCCGCGTAGGCTTTCTACATTTGTTCAGTTGAGATTCTGAAGATCCCTTCATGTAGGTACATTCTTTCTGTTTCTCTGTAGAGTTTCCTCAACAATAGTAACTTCCTCAGGAAATGCATTTAACTTTTATCCCATTGGGGAGAATGTTCAGTGTTCTTTCCTCTAAGGAGGGCAGGGCAACAGCTAAGTAGAATGTTTATTTGCCATTGATCTTTTCAGTGAAGAGAGGTGGGAGAGGGCGAAGTGAGAAGGTACATCTGAAAAACTTTCCTTAAGAAATTCAAATTTCACACTTGAAACACCCTCTTGGTGATTTCTTCTCAATGTCCTTTCTTTCGAACTGACAGTTGTGAAACATCTTTGACTTCCTGTGATTCTGGCCCCTAATTCAGCATTCTGTTGCAGAATATTGAAGCAGCCAAGATATTCAAGTCGGTTTCAGTTACTGGTGTTTCATGACTCTTTTCCTGAGTATGAATGGAAGGATGGAAGGAAGAGCTCAGAAAGCATTAGGCTTCTCTTTGGGAAGATCCCCTTTCATTATTATTAGTGTTTTCTTTTGTCTTTCTTCCTAATAGGAATCAACACAACTTTGGGAGCAAAATCGCTGATTTTGTAGGCTTTCATGCATTCTTGGGGTAGAGAATATGAGATAATGGAGAAGGAAAAAAAATCCTGTTACTGTGCATGTGGGTAGGTTATTTTATCTTCTATTTTGGACTTAAAATGACAGCACTCCCTCTCTCCTTCCTCTCCTCCCTCCCCACCCTGACAAACCTCTTTGCTGCTCTCTTTATTGTTGGTTTATGTTAAGGTCAAAGATCTAATAGAACAAAGAAGGATAACTGGGAAATTAATAAACCAGGCATTTGTTCACATTGGTTATTGGTGGAAAAGTCTTGACAGAATCTAGGTGCCTGCTGTGAAATGTAACATTCGTGTAATTCAAACTTGCTTAGAAAAGAAAAATGCATTATTTACTCCTGTGCACTAATGGGATTTATAAAGGCAGAGCATATGACTTCACCAAACAAATGACTGTCTTTGAAAATAGAACTGGAAATAGGATGGTAATGAATTCTATGGAATTCTCCAATCATTCCTTTCTTTTCCAACTTGGGGCTTTAAACTTAACATTGTTCATATGCGGAGACATAGTACAGTTATCCCTTCCACATTGCAACTTTCTTCATTGCAGTTTTGATATATCATGGTCCAGGATAAGAGATTAAATGGGGATTTTGGGGGGGTTTTGCACAAATTGCAGATGACCTGTGAAAACCAATAGATAACGCAGAAAAAATTTAGAAACTCAGAAATGCATAAAATACACATATAGTATTGTATAATATCATCATATTTTATCTTTTAGTACCATAATAATTCAGACTTCTTCTCTCGTATGAAGGGAGGGCCAAAAAATTTTATGCAGATTTTCCAGATTGTGAGGGCACTGAATCCCTCACCCCCACCATGTGGAAGGAATAACTGTACAGAATTGTTTGGTGAAGTGGTTTGGATGTAGGTTAGAATTGTAAAGTTTACAGCTAGAAGGGAATTTAGAGAACATTTCATCCAATACCCTCATATGGCAGATGAAGAGAGTCAGGCCCCAGAAGAGCTAACTGAGTTACACAAAATCCTTAAGAACTAATGACAGAGTCAGGTTTAGAATCTAAGTGTCCTTTAGTGGGGTGAAATTTTTGTGTATTATCTTATCCTCTGTTATTTCTTTTCTGATGCTTTAAAGATATCCAACTCTGGTGGCTCTTCCCCTTTGTAGACTTTTCAGTATTGGTGAAATAGTTGTGAAATGGACCAGCAACTTGAAAACTGAATATAAGTACCCGTTCTTCTATTCACTGGCATTCATTGGAGAGTGGGCCAGGTGTGCCCATGACCATATTGATGATTCTACCACTGTTTCTATGATCACCAATCCATCCACAGGCTTTTATTAGTTGCTTATTATACACCAAGCATAGGTAGCTAGACTGTGCAGTGAATCATTGGACCTGGAAGACCTTAAATCTGGCTTCAGACAATTACTAACTGTGTGACCCTGGACAAGTCACTTAACCCTGTTTGCCTCATCTGTAAAATGAGTTTGAGAAGGAAATGGCAAACTACTCCAGTATTTTTACCAAGAAAACCCCAAATGGGGTCATGAAGAGTCAGACATGACTGAAACTACTAAATGGCGGTAACAATGAAAATGCACCAATGCTAAGCACAGAGAAATACCCCAAAGTGCAAAAATCAGTCCCATCATCAAGAAGCTAATATTATAATTGGGGATAAGATGTAAATAAGTTGGTATATATATATATGTATATACCCACATATATACATACAGATTAGATGCAGGTGATCTGAAAGGAGAAGGAAGGTATTAGTAGCTGGGGGACTACAAAAGGTTTCTTGCAGAAGATAGTATCTTTTTAAAAATAAATAAATGTATTTATTTTTAGTTTTCAACATTCAGTTCCATAATTTTAAGTTTTCTCCCCCTCCTTCTACTTCCACCTCCCCTAGATATAGGTTCTACACACACATGCTTATTAAACATATTTTCACATTAGTCATGTTGTATAGAAGAATTAGAATGGATGGGAGGAACCATGAGAAAGAAAATCCAAACCAAACCAAACCGAAACAAAAGAGCAAATAGTCTGCTTTGATCTGCATTCAGACTCCATGATTCTTTCTCTGGATGTGGATGTCATTTTCCATCATGAGTCTTTTGGAGTTGTTTTAGGTCCTTACATTGCTGAGAAAAGTTAAGTCTATTAAAATCAGTCATCACATAATGTGGCTTTTACTGTGTACAATGTTCTCCTGGTTCTGCTCATTTCACTCAGCATCAGCTCATATAAATCTTTCCAGGTTATTCTGAAGTCTACCTGCTCAATCAATAATTTCTTATAGCACAATAGTATTCCATTATGTTCACACATGGCAACTTGTTCAGCCATTCCCCAATTGATGGGCATCCCCTCAGTTTCCAGTTCTCGGTCACAACAAAAAGAGTGGCTATAAATACTTTTGTTCATGTGGATCCTTTTTTTATTTTTATGATCCCTTTGGGATATGACCTTAGATGCGATATTTCTGGGTCAAAGGGTTTGCACATTTTTATAGCCATTTGGGCATAGTTCCAAATTGCTCTCCAGAATGGTTGGATCGGTTCACAACTCCACCAACAATAAATTAGTGTTCTAATTTTTCCACATCTACTCCAGAATTTATGATTTTCCTGTTTTGTCATGTTAACCAATCTGACAAATGTGATGTGGTACCTTCGTTGTTGTTTTGATTTGCATTTCTCTAATGGACAGTGATTTAGAACATTTCTTTTGTATGACTATAGATAGCTTTAATTTCTTCCTCTGAAAGCTATCTGTTCATATCCTTTGACCATTTATCAATTGAGGCAAGACTTGTATTCTTATAAATTTGACTCAGTTCTCTATATATTTTAGAAATAAGACCTTTATCAGAGATACTGATTATAAAAATTTTTTTTGCAATTTTCTGCTCCCCTCCTAATATTAATTGCATTGGCTTTGTTTGTGTAAAAACTTTTCAATTTAATATAATCAAAATTATCCATTTTGCATTTCATAATGTTCTCTATCTCTTTTTGGTCATAAATTCCTCCATTCTCCATAGATCTGACAAGTAAACTATTCCTACTTCCCCTAATTTGTTTGTAGCATCAGCTTTTATGTCTAAATCATGTACCATTTTGCACTTTTTTTTGGTGTATGTTGTAAGACATTGGTCTATCCCCAGTTTCTGCCATACTATTTTCCAGTTTTCCCCGTAATTTTTGTCAAATAGTGAGTTCTTATCCCAGAAGCTGGAGTCTTTGGTTTTATCAAATGGTAGATTACAACAGTTATTGACCACTGCGTCTTGTGTACCTAACCCATTCCACTGATCCACCACTATTCCTTAGTCAGTACCAAGCAGTTTTGATGATTGCTGCTTTATAATATAACTTAAGATTTGCTATGGTTAGTTCATAGAAGGTAGTAAGTCTTGAAGGAAGCTAGGAAAACAGAAATACCACTAAAAATAATATATATGCAAGGCTTTTTTTTTTAGGTTGTTCAGTCAACTAGCATTTAGTATTAAGTACCTACTGTGCACCAAGCCCTGTGCTAAGTGCAGAGATTGCAAAGAAAGTAAAGAAACCCAACAGTCTTTAACCTCAAAGAGCTTATCTTATTATCTCACTTGATCTTCACAGTAGTTTAATAGATAGGCAGGGCATTAGAAACATTTTAAAGAGGAGTAAAGTGAAGTATATCATATGTAGTGATTACTTCATTCTTTGTCCTTATATCTTCAATACAATACTTGTGCATAGTGGGTGCTTAATAAATCTTTATTGATTAATCACAATGTGCAAATGGCAGAAGTATTATACCCAGGTCTTTGGATTCTTAATTTAGAAATATTTCTCCATACATATCTACATGTAAGTAGATAAATATATATATATATGTACAGTTTAAATACAAAGGAGTTGGGAGTGGGGAGGGATGAGGAACTGAGGACATTGGAAAAAAGGCCACTTTAGGAGGTGGTATTTGAAGTGAGATTTGGAAGGAGTTAGGGATTCTAAAAGTCTCTGAGGCTTGGAATCTTCTATGAGTCCACAGACTTCAATTCAGCAAACATGGAAGACCTACTGTGTGAAGGACCCTGTGCTAGGCCTGCGTATGCCACAAAGGGTAATTAGAAGTGACCTCGGTCTTCATGGAGTTTAGGGCCTTGTGTCTAGGCAACTCTTATTATGTTTTTCTTTTGAAGGGGGAAGGCTAGGTGATTGGGGTTAAGTGACTTGCCCAAGGTGACACAGCTAGTTAAGTGTCAAGTGTCTAAGGCCAGATTTGTACTCAGGTCCTCCTGACTCCAGGGCCAGTGCTCTAGTCACTATGCCATCTAGCTGCCCTTTCTAGGCAATTCTTAGTAAAGCTGGGGTGTTATGTCACCAGGGCCAGCCCTTTGTTAAATCTTCACTTTGCATTTGATGCTTTTCCTGGTTTCAGCTCCATGGAACAAGATATCCCTAAGCTCCTTACTTCTAAACTCACAACCATGTTGCAAACTCAAGCTTTTATGGACACTATCTCTCTCAGCCTCATCTCTCCTCTGATTGAAGGGCTGAAAAATGGAATACCAAACTCCTCCCAATGCCTTCCTTTATAGAGGGTAGAAACTGGATTGTCAGCTCCTCCACTTTGTACCTGCCATTCTACCTGGTTTCAATTTCATGCAACAAGATACCCGCTCACTGGGTACCTTCCTCTCTACATCCTACAAATAGTTCTTCATAATCAATCAATTAGCAAGCATTTGTTGAATACCTATTATGTGCAAGACACTGTGACGACTGCTGAGGCTACAAAAATAAAGCATAAAACTGTTCCTTTGAAGAACTCATTTTACTGAGAAACAAAAAAATTTATAGAGAGAGATACAGAACTAACAGTTGGAGATCAGGAAAATTTTCCCATAGGAGGTAAGGCATGAACTGAGCTCACTCTTCACTCTGTCCTGCCTCCCTGTGTGTGTTGTCTTCCCTTTTAGATTGTAAGCTCCTTAAGGCCAGGGACTCTTTCTTTTTGGTCAACTGTAATATCAGCGCTTAGCGCGTTCCCTGGTATAGAGTGGGTATTTTGTAAATGTTTATTGGATTGGATTGATTGACATCACTTTTGTTGTATGATATGTGTGTGTGTGTGTGTGTGTGTGTGTGTGTGTGCGCGCGTGATGTAGCCATTCTCTTTTCTAAGAAATATCTCTCCCACTAAACTGTATCTGGAAGTCTAACACAGAATTATCACATTGCCTTTTACAGATGCTTTCTGGAGACTGGCCCCTATGCCTGGAATGCTCTAATGCCCCAGCTACTGACCTCCCCAGCTTCCTTCGAGTCCCAAATATTTCTGCAGGAAGGGTGCCCTAATCCCTCCTAGTTCCAATGATTTCCCACTTTCAATTATTTCCTGTTTATCCTGTATATATTTGCTTGCATATTGAATCATAAACTCCCTGAGGGCAGCGACTGTCTTTGACCTTTTTTGTATTCTCATCACTGAGCATATAATACCTGGCACAATAAACTTGTTGAATGAGATGAATTGAATAAATCTGACTCCAACCGGTCTTGGCAGTCATACATGCTCTATATCCCGCTGTCTTGGTTGTTGTTCCTAGAACCCAGCATTATATCTGCCTCTGAGTTTTTGCACAGGCATGGCTCTTCTAAAAAATTCCTTCCTTCCTCACACCTACCTTTTTAAAATCTCTTGCTTTCCTTACAGCTCAGTTCATGCCTTACCTCCTATGGGAAAATTTTCCTGATCTCCAACTGTTAGTTCTGTATCTCTCTCTATAAATTTTTTTGTTCCTCAGTAAAATGAGTTCTTCAAAGGAACAGTTTTATGCTTTATTTTTGTAGCCTCAGCAGTCGTCACAGTGTCTTGCACATAATAGGTATTCAACAAATGCTTGCTAATTGATTGATTATGAAGCACTATTTGTAGGATGTAGAGAGGAAACATTAAAAATTTGACCCATGGGCCTCATGCAGCCTACAACGCTTCCCTTGTCTGACTTAGGCCAGATTAAAATGTAGTTCTACCTGATTTTAATATGTTGATGTGTTCATTTTAAAAAAGATATATATGAACCTTTGGTTTTCTAAGTCAATATTATGTGAACAAAGGTGTATAGATAAGAAAGTACATAGCAAGTTTGGGGGAGCACTGAATAGACCAGCTTGAATTGAGTCAGTTCATATGGAGAAGCAGAAGCTAAGCTTGGGGAAGTAGGCTTGGGGTGCAATGTGAAAAGTTCTAAATGGCAGGTTGAAGAATTTGAATAATTTTATCCTATGGGAAATGAGGACCCAATTGAAGACTTTTGAGCAAAAAAACCCCCAAAACAAACCACACCCAACATGGTTATTATGGTACATGAAGAAAATTAATGTGGTTGAATGTGATGATGCATGCCTGTCTTGTAATCGTTGGTACTGGGGAGGCTAAGGCTGGTGAATTGCTTGAACCTGAGAGCTGCAGTGTGCTAAGCCAATCAGATGTCCAAACTAAGACCCTAGTGGGGTGAATTTCCCAGGACTGGACACATTGGAGAGGGGCAACTGACCCAGGTTGGAAATGGAGCAAGTCAAAGCTCCCAAGCTGATCAAGACATGGATTGGGTCTGTAAGTAGCTGCTACACTTCTATCCTGAGCAAAATAGGAAAACTAAACAAAATTAATCTGGTGTCATTGTAGAAAACTGGAATTTAAGTGGGAAGGATTATTTCAGAGGATATAAGTGATGATGTTTTGAACTCTGGTTTTAGTAAAAGGAATGAAAGAATACAAAAAATATATATAAGAAAGAACTATTAAGACATGAAGACTGATTGAATATAGGGGCAAAGGAGAGGCAAGAATCAGATGACTTAGAGGTTTTGAATCTGGTCCATTAGGAAAATAACACCATTAATAGACTTGGCAATTCAGTAGACAATGCTGATTTTTTGAAAGATAAACTTAGTTTTGGATAGACGGAGCTTGATGAAGTGACAGCCTGTCCAAATGAAAATATCATATAGGTAGGGACAGTCCTGGAGCTCTGGAGAGAGATCAGAGCTGAAAATATGGATTTGGAAGTCATCTACATAGAGTTGGAAGTCATGAGAATGGAAGAGATATCCAAAGAACAGAGTACATAATGAGAAAAATAGATTGCTGAGGGTTGTCCTGTAACATTTATATTTAAGGGGCAAAAGATATTGAAAGACATAGAAGTAGAAGAACCAGTATTGTAATATCCTAGAAGCCAAAAGTGGTTTCTCAAAGAAGGAGAAGATTATCATTGTAAAAATCTGTGGAAAGATAAAGAGTGAAGATTTAGAAAAGACTATTAGTTCTGGTCCTTTGGAAGTCATTGGTGTTCTTCTACAGTCCAATGCTCTCTTGTGGTTTAGGTAACCTGGATTGGATGGGTATGTCCATATCACTTAACACAGAGACTAGCTGAGGTTTCCTTTGGAATATGCCCAGATTTCCTAATCTGGAGGCCTCTGTGCATTTTTGTTTCTGTTTTGTGTTGTTTGTTTTTCTTAGTTTTAGGTGCTGGTGGTGACCACCAGACTCTGGAGTTTGAGCTATGCCTATGACTTTGACTTTGAACTATGACTTCTGACTTCTGAACTTTGACTTATGACTTTGAACTAGACTCTTAGGCAAGATAGTGTGGCCAGTCAGTCTACCATGGAAACCCTGAGAAACCAAGGTGTCTGGGACTTGAGCCTGAGTGGGGTTTGGACTTGGATCTAGGACTATGGTCAATAGGAAATGGGCTAAGCTCCTTCCCCTTGCCAGACCAGACACTGAGGTGGTGTAAAGGGGTGGGGGTGGGGGTGGGGGGAAGGGATTATACCTCCTATGTGTTGGGAAAGCAAGTTTTTATATTTGTGACTATATCTTTTGAAGTAATATTTCTTTGTAAAAGTTAGTCTGACCATTAGTGGCAAAATGGAACTAGGGTGTAGAGGGCTTCCCTTTACAATTGAGGGAACAACATCTATGGAGGTGTGTAATAGTAATTAGTTTAGCAGGATACTTAGCACTTAGTACTAAGTGGATGGACAGTACTAAGTGCTAAGTGTGGAAGGTG
>JAQQSV010019083.1:0-11259 GCA_028646515.1 Pseudochirops corinnae | reverse complement strand
GGGAGAAAATCTGAAACTCAAGTGATTGTGGAACTGAATCTTGTAAATTAAAAGTAAATATGTAAATAAATAAAATAAAATAAATTTAAAAAAATAAATGCTGGAGAGAATGTGGAAAAATTGGAACACTAATTCATTGTTGGTGAAGCTGCAAACTGATCCAGCCATTCTGGAGAGCAATCTGGAACTATGCCCAAAGGGCTATAAATAAGTGCATACCTTTTGACCCAGTAATAGCACTTCTAGAGTTATATCCCAAAGAAATCAGAGAAGTGGGAAGAGGACCCATATGTACAAAAATATTTATAGCAGCTTTTTTTGTGGTGGCAAAAAGTTGGAAAACAAGGGGATACCCATCAATTGGGGAATGGCTTAACAAGTTGTGGTACATGAATGTAATGGAATACTACTGTGATATAAGAAATGAGGAGCGGATGGATTTCATAATAACCTGGAGAAACATATAAACTGATGCTGAGCGAAAAGAGCAGAACCAGGAGAAATTTGTACACAATCACAGACACAATGTACACGTGATGACTAACTTCAATAGACTGGGCTCCTCTCCGAATACAAGGTTATAGGACAATTCCAAAAGACTCATGATTGAAGGAGACATCCACATCCAGAGAAGGAGATGCGGAGTCTGAGTGCAGATTGAAACAAACTACTTGCTCTGTTTCTTTTTCTTGTTTTGTTTTGTTTCTTCTTTCCCACTGATCATTCCATCAGTTACAAGCCTTCTTTACAACCTGACTAATGATTAATGGGAAGATATTTATAGATCCTGTATCCGAGTGCATGCTGCTGTGATTGGAGAGGGAGGGGGAGAAAATCTGAAACTTAAGGGACTGTGGAACTGAATGCTGTAAACTAAAAGTAAATAAACCAGAAAAAAAAAAAGATTCTTGGCTACCATGTCACACTGTTAATTCATGGTGAGCTTGGCAGCTAGAAAGCTGAACTTGGGGTCAGGAAAACCTGAGTTCAAATCCTTTCTCAGATACTTATTAGTTTTTGACCCTGGGCAAGTCACTTAATCTTCCTCTACTTCATCTATAAAATGAAGATAAGAGCACCTACCCCACAGGCTTGTTGTGATAATTAATTGATATAAAACATGTAAAGCACTTTTCAAACTTTTAAGTGCTACAAAAATGCTAGTTGTTATTATAATAGAAGCTCATGTATTAATCATGCTTTAAGATTTATGGAGCACTTCTTTTTGTCACAACAATCCTGTAAGGTAGGAAATGTATGTATTACTATCTCTATTTTCAGGTAAAGAAACAAGTTCAGTGAGGTTTATTAAGCTAAAAAGAGTTAAATCCAGATCTTGATCCTGCTTCTCCAAGATTCCAAGACTCTTTCCATGACATCATGCTATCCTACTAAAGCTCCTAGTTTTGTTTAGTTTGTTTTAAGTCATGGGAGTGATTCTCTATCCTAAGCTCTACTGTTGTTCTAAACTTTCTCTTCTCTACTCAAGACTAACAAACCCCCTCTTCCTCCAACCCTCTCAGTCAGTGACATCCTCTTATACTTTACTGAGAAAATTTAAGCCATTCTCTGCAATTTCCTCTTTCCTCCTTCTCTACACCTTTTAATCTCTGGACACCAAGCACTTTTATTTCTTCCTTTATTTTAGTTTCTAATGAAGAGGTAGTCATTCTCTTCACTAAGACCAAGCCCTTTACTTATAATCCTGTCTTCAACAATTTGCCCCCTCCTCAATCATCCCCTCTCTTTTTTTCTTTTGCAATGGAGCTATATTTGCCACATTACAATCTAAATAATGGATCTTCATCTGAGTGATGAATCTGTATGTTGCAAGGGTTATATATAAACTCTTACTTGATATTTTATATCATAGTGTCATATTTTTTTAATATTATTTTTTAAATTTTTTAAAAATTTATTTATTTGCTTTTAGTTTATGACATTCAGTTCCACAATCCCTTGAGTTCCAAATTTTCTCCCCCTTCCTCTCCTCCCCACTTCCACCTCCGTGGTAGCAGGCAGTCCAATACAGATTCTATGAATGCCTTCACATTAAACATTAGTCAAGTTGTAAAGAAGAATTATAACCAATGAGAAAGAAGAAATGAAAGAAAATAAAAAAGAGAGAGCAAGTAGTTTGTTTCAATCTGCACTCAGACTCTATGTAGTTCTTTCTCTGGATGTGGGTATCCCTTTCCATCATGAGTCTTTTGGAATTGTCTTTATAGTGTTGCATTGCTGAGAGGAGCCCAGTCTATCAAAGTCAGTCATCACAGATACGATGTGTCTGTAATTATGTACAAAGTTCTCCTGGTTCTGCTCTCCTCACTCAGCATCAGTTTATATACGTCTCTCCAGGTTATTATGAAGTCTGTCTGCTCCTCATTTCTTACAGCCCAATAGTATTCCATTACATTCATATACCACAACTTGTTTAGCCATTCCCCAATTGATGGGCATTTCCTTGATTTCCAATTCTCTGCCTCCCCAAAAAGAGTGACTATAAATATTTTTGTACATATGGGTCCTTTTCCTATTTGTATGATCTCTTTACCTCTTCTCTTTTTAATCTTCATCCTCTCCCTATGTGCTTGTTCAGGCCCTGATGCTGATAGATACACCTAAGTTGTTCCCATTCTGTAAAAACACTTACTAAACCACAAAGCAGAAGAGAACAAACATTTTAAAGTGCCTAATATGTGCTAAGCACTATACTTAGTGCTTTACAAATATTATCTCATTTGACTGTCATCCTTTTAAGCTAAAATCCTACATCTTGCTTACCTCTCACAACCAAATTCCTAGAAAATGTAGCCCACACTCATTGCCTCCTCTTCCGCTCCTCTTTCCTGATTCTCAGTTGGCTTCAGACTTCATTACTCAATAGAATCTGCTCTTCCCAAAATCACCATTGATCTCTAAATTACTAGATCTGATTGATAGTCTTTCTTCAGTTTTCATCTGTCTTGATCTCTTTGGAGCATTTGACATTGTTGATCACCCTCTTCCCCTAGATACTCTCTCCTTTCTGTTTTTTATGACACCTCTCTCTCTCTTTCTTTCTCTCTCTCTCCCCACTCCCCATTCTTCTTCTTCTTCTTGCCTGTCTGACCACTCCTTTTCAGGTACCTTTATTGGTTTATCATCTATATCATAGGCCTCAGTGGTGAGCTTTTGTTCTTTCTCCACATTCTCCGTTGGTGACTTCATCAGCTCCAATGCTCATTTCCATTCATATAACTCCAAGATCAATATAGCCAATCCTAATCTTTATCCTTAGATCCATTCCTACATCACCAACTGCCTACTGAACACTCCAAATTGGATGTATTATAGGCATCTCAAACTCAACACATCCAAAACCAGTACTCCTTATCTTTCCCCCTCATATCTATCCCTCTTTCAACTTTACTATTTCTGTTGAGAGTATGACCATCTTTCCAGTGACCCAGTTTCTCAACCTCTGTGTCGTTCTCCACTTCTCACTCTCACTCACTCTGTATATCCATTTAGGTGCCAAATCTTGTCATTTCTCTCTCTCCAACATTTCTTAAATTCATCATCTTCTCCCTACCCATACAACCGCCACCTTATTTCAGGGTTTCATCATATCTCACCTATTACAATAGCTTCTTAATCAGTTCCTTTACCTCAAATTCCTTCCCACTCCAATTCATCCTCCTAACAGCTGCCAACGTCTGATCATGGCACTTCCCTACTCATTAAACACTAGTGACTCCCTGATTCTTCGAGGAAAAAATACAAACTTTTCTGTTTGGCCTTTAAAGTCTTATGTAAACTGGAACCAGTCTACCTTTCTGATCTTAATTATACATTATTCCTTTATAAGCACTTCACAGTCTAGCCAAACTGGCATTTTTACTTTTCATACATGTCATCTCCCACCTCCATGTCTTTGCATTGTTGTTCCCTATGCCTAGAATTTACTCTCTCCTCACCATTACCTCTTAGAATCCCTAATTTCCTACAAGACTTATTTCAAGTGCTACCTGATATATGAAGCTTTTTCTGATACCCTCAGTTGCTAATGCCTCTCCTACCCAAAATTATCTTGCTTTTATTTTGTACCTGTATCTGTACATGCTGATTCTCTTGAACATGTAAAGTCTCTGAGGGCAGTTCCTTGCCAAGAGCACTGGCACACAGAATGGGATTATAAATGTTTGTTGATAGATTGATTTTTTATTTTTCCACATGAATTGTTTTCTATCCATGCTTTCAACATCTTATATTTTGTGGCTGATTTTAAAAAAACTTCCATTGTAGAACAGCTTTGTTATTGTTGTTGTTCAGTCATTTCAATCATATCCAATTCTTTGTGACCCCATTTTGGGATTTTCTTGGCAAAAATTCTGGGGTGGTTTGCCATTTCCTTCTTCAGCTTATTTGACAGATGAGGAAACTGAGGCATATAGGGTTAAGTGACTTGTCCAGGGTCACATAGCTAATAAGTGTCTGAGGTCATATTTGAACTCAAGAAGATAACCCTTCCTTACTATCCACTGTACCACTTAACTGCCCCATAGCACACTAGAAAGAGAATTGGATTTGAAACCAGAGATTCAAATTCCTGCTCTTCTACTGACTGTGTAACCTTTGGCAAATTACTTCACTATATTTTGCATTGGGTCTTAGGTTAGTACTCTGTAAGTTGAGATCATTGAATTAGATGATATTTAAGGTCCCTTCCTCTAAGTACTGTAAATTTATATTTGTCTGATATATTTTATATTAGATTTATCCTATGCTTTTAAAAATCCTTATTCTGCCACCTAATCTATCTATTCTTCACTGCTCTCTTTTTCCAAAAATTTGATAAGCATGTCATCTAGGTTTTCAACTAAATCACTGATAAAAATATTAAACAGGATAGGGCTAAGATAGATCCCTGTGGTCTTCCATTAGAGACGTTCCACCAGTCTTTGACACAAATTATTAATTACTAGACTTTGAGAAAACCAGTTCAATATTCCACTGTCATCCAGATTACATCATGCTTATAAGATGAGAGACCGTCAGATAGAGGTCTTTCTTGAGATGTTAGTGGCACCACGATTTTCCCAGTCATCCACGGTGTAGTAGAAACAGCATGGTATTAGCAGTCCCCAAACCTAGGTGCTAACCCTGGCTCTGCCAACTGACTAGTTAATTGTATGACATTGGGCAAATTTCTTTTCTTCTTTGGGTCTTAGTGTCCTCACAGGCAAAATGAGAGGTTTGGGCTAGTTTCCAACCAGATCTGACTTGTGAGATGTTGTATTTTTAATCTTCCCTCCTCCATCCTAACATTAAGTCTTGATTTTTCCTTCAGTGTCTTCTGACTGTAGCCTTTATTCTCTTTATTCCCACTAACTTAGTTCAGACTTTCATTACCTTTTTTACTGGACTATTTCAATAGCTTCCTGTTTTCTCTGACTCCAGGCTCTTAGCCCTATCACACCTCTGGACTTTCTAGTATGACCTTGTCACACTTCCATTAAAAAAAAAAACAAACTAGCAATGATTCTCCCAAATAAATTCCTTAGTATGACATTCAAGGTCTTTTATGGCTTGGCTTCAACATTCTTCTCCAGTCTTATCTCAAAATACTTCCCAACTTCCCAGCTTTCCAACTCGAACAGTCTAATCACCTGGGACAATTTGTTGTTCTCTGACCATTCGTACTTTTCTGCCACCTGTTACCTCCACCTTTCTTCTCCTCTCTCATTTTTGCTTGTGGAAAGCCTACCCATCCTTCAAGATCCAACTTGAATTCCATTTCCTCCTAGATGCCTTTCTTGACTATCAGTCAGTCACAAGCATACTCTCCCTTTTCTTGATTGATTATTATTCATTCAGCAAACATTAAGTGCCACTGGTATGAAGGAGATTTTGAGGCAGAATGGACCTTGGAGAGATGCAATCACAAAAATATCACTTATTGAGAAGAAAATTAAGGAGAGAAGTAAAATGTTCAAGAAAACATAAATAGCCAGTAACAGAGTCAGAATTCAAACCCATTCCAATTTGGGCATTCTTGTCTACTGTTCTTTGCCAGTGGAGTTTAAAGTGTAAAAGAGGGATGAGATACAAATGGTATTACATAATGTGTGCCACAGAGAGGTGCAAAACAAAAGACTTTGTGAGGTGGAGAGAAAGGTCTCTACAACGTGAGACTACCTGGAAGACATGGTATTTGAGTTTGGCTTTAAAAAATGGGTAAGAGTTCATCAGGCAAAAAGGGAGAGGGAGGACATTCTAGGCTTAGAAGTGCTGTGAGCAAGATACAGGATGGAAGAGTTCAGTGTGCATTTGGGGCTGTGAGAGGGACAGGGGCTAGGAGTACAATTTGGCTGGAGTGAATGGTATGGGGCACTATGGGATAAAGATTGGGAAAACAGGGTACCACTAGACTGTGGGGGGCCTTGAATGCCAGGCAAATGAGTTTGAATCAAAGGACCAAGGGAATCAGGAGCCATTAAAAATTTTTAAATGGAGGAGTAACAAAACCACATCTTAGTTTACATCAACTTTATGGCACCTTTTACGGTACAGGGAGTACTGTGTTTATTTGTGCCAGTGTCTTATCTTCCGTACTAGAATGAATCATCCAGTTGTAGAGCTGGAAGGCACCTTAGACATCAGCTGGTTGAATTCTCTGCCTAGTGGATGACAGCTCTGCTCAGTTGCTTAACAACATCCCCGACTAGCGGTCTAAACCCCACCAGGTCAGGGATCCTGGCATATTAATTTTGTTCTTTAATCCTCAAAGAGCCTAGCACATAGTAGGCGCTCAATGAACGAAGGATCGCATGTCATTCTGTCATATTCCCAAGGCCAGGCAGGAACCCAAGTCCAGCTTCACTCCCAAGAGCTGTTCTCAGTGGAGCCTCCAGCATAACTTGGGCCTTTGCTGAATTTATTTCCACCTCATTAACTCTACCTCAATTCCACTCCTCCCCACCCACATTTTCCCTCCCTCCCCTCCCCCACCAGGGGCCAGCTCTGGCTTCACTCCCTCCTCTCATATTCTTGCTTCCTCTTTCTCTTTGCTTTGATTCTCTCTGCCTCTTTCTGTCTTTTCATCTTTCCACCTCTTGCACCCTGTGTATTTCCCTGACTCTGTGTCTGGCCGTTTGTCTGTGTTCTCCCGGTGTCTGCGTTCATCTCCCTCTCACTTCTCTGGTCTCCCTGTCGACTTCTGTCTCTCCTGGTCTGTTTCCCCCACTTCTGGCCCACTCACCCCACCCCCCGGCTCATCCCTCTCCAATCCCGGCAACAGGTCCTCAGCGCTCGACTCTCTCATTGGTCACTGGGGAACACCCCCCCCCCCTCCGCCTCCGCCCATTCTCCCCCTTCATCCCTCAGCAGCCCCCAACTCCGTGGTTCCTCCATTCACACAAAGTTTGGCTCCATCGCTGTGGAGGGAGGGGGCGGCTCGGCCCGGCCCAGCTCTGCCCCCGGCCCGGCCCGGCCCTGGCCCCGGCCCCTCGGCCCCGACCCAGCCCTTATCTGATCAACTCTTCTAGTTTAAGAGCCCGGCCCCGCCCGTCACACAGCTCCGCTCCTCTCCTCACTCTCCAGCCCGCCCCGTCAGTCAAGTCTTCAGTCCATTCTCTCGGCCACCTGGTCCAAGGTGCCTCTCTGCCCAGGACTCAAGGTAAGGGATGCGGCGACCGTACCCCTGGGGTGTCGGGGGTGACGAACAGAAGCTGGTGTCACCAACATGGAATCGTGGAGAGCTGCCCACCCGGACCCAGAGACTTTATCATCCAGCCCTCAGAGGACTTCGGCGTCCCGTTCCTCAGCTTCCCTCTCTATAGAAGTCCCTGCGGGGACCACTGAGAAATAGTGGCTCCTCCACCACTTAGTATCGAAGTTGGTGAATCTCTGGGTCCTTGTCTCCTTTCTCCCCACCCTACCACCTCCACAGGAGCTTCAGGCGGTCCTAAGCTGACTACACAGCTCCTCAGTGTCTGTGGCAGTGACCCCCAGATGTAGCACTCACATACATGCTCTCTGAATGACAAAGGCAGTGCCTCCTTCCTACCAGAAACACTTAGAAGCCCCAGTCCCGCTCCCCACTTAGTAAAATTCGAATAGTGACATTCGCTCGCGCTGGACCACACACTAGGAGAAACACCGCTCTCGTTAGGGAATGAGTTAAACTGATGACAATATCTCCCTAGTCCATTTGCCCCATTCCTAGCTTGGGGGCTTTTCCCTAGCATGTGCACCCCCTCCCCTGTGACCTCCTCTACTCCATCTCCCCACCCCCCTCCCCCTCCCAGCTGCTTAGGACTGATCTCCCCACCTGCAACCCGCGACTGCTGGCAGCTGTCTGTGTGAGGGGCGCAGTGGGACCATTTTGAAGACTCCAAAAACAAGCGGGGAGAAATGGTCCGCTGAGGCAGACAAGGTAGGGGGCAATTTCTTCCCTTTCCCCATTATACTCCTCTTTCCTCACCTCCACCCCTTGCCAGGGACTGATCAAAGACCCTTTGGGTAACCCCTCAGTGACTAATGAAGATCAGAACTTTCAGGCTGGAGTAGGAGGAGTGAATTAAGATTGTTCCTAGCCTTTGCTTAGTTGGGATTTCAGCCCAGGTGTGGGCTGGGGAAAGATTGTTTTTCTCAGAGGTGGAGAGAGGAGGGGGATCATCATAACATCTTAAGGACTTTGTAAATCTTCTAGCCTTATTGTACAGATCAGGAAACTGAAGTGGTGACTTCACCATAGGTAGTATATAGTGGAGCCCATTAGGAGCCCAGTTGTCCTGAGCTCACATTGAGTGCCCTTTCCCACATCATACTTCTCTGGGAAGGTATCCTCCTAGGAAGTCAGAAGGGAGGAAATACTCCAGGAGGTGCTGAAAGGAGATTGTTTTGGAGGGTGGGCTCCAGGTCCAACCAGAATCTCAACCCTAGGCACTAGTATTCTGGATGGTCCAGCAAAAGCAGGTGGTAAAGGATCTCTAAGCACATTCCCAGCCCAACTGTAGTCACCATACTATATTTTTATTCAGAGGTCAGCACTGATGATCTCTGGATTTAGACTGGGGTTCAGATAGGGGTGAAGCTCAGGGGACATGGGAGCAAGTAGGTGTCTTAGTTTCCAGCAAATTTTTCAGAATGGTAGTAGGGGGAGGTATCATGATGGGAAGAGGGGCCAGGGATGGTTTGCAGAGGCAGTAGGCATAGCCTTGAGTGATGTCAGTTTCTCTTCTCCCATGTCCTCTCCTCAGCCCCTTTGGTGACCAGGGTGGAGGTGGGGGGAGGAAGGGGGTGCTCCAGGCCTTTCTGTCCCCCAGAAGCCCCTGCCAACCTGGGGCCTGAAAGGAGCTGCTGTTTTCAAAGTCATCCCTCCTCTCTCTCTTCTCCCCCCCCCCCCCCCGCCTCCTGAGCAGCCAGCTCGTCTCTGTGGATATCAAATGGCAGTGACTCCACTAATAGGGAGGGGAGGGAATGGTCCAGATTCCTTATAGTAGCTTTGGCACAAAGCCTGACCCCCCCACTCCTCACCCTGAGCAAAAGCCACCACTGTTTTGCCATTTATATCCTGCTCTGTCTCTGCTCTTCTGAATCCCATCTGCCCCCTTGCTATGATATGATTCTACTTGCACCACTGTACATGATAGGTATATATTTGGGGTGGAGGGGTGGGGTTATCTTCTTATCTTCCTCTGCTCCCCCTCCAATGACCATATACCCTCTTGTATCACCCCTCTGCTCATGAAGCCAGTTTTATCATCAACTTAAGTTTAAGAACTTGGGAGTGAGAGAGAGAAGAGGCTGGCAAATTTATTCAGATGCCCAGGATGCCACTATTACTGGATCTTTTCTACTTGTTCCCTGGGCTCAAAGAATCTAAGATTTGAGGGTCAGGGAACTACCACAACCCTCTCTTCTAACCCCTTTCAATTCTGTGCAGTCTTGAGATTGATGATCTTGGAAGTGAGTGGGTAAGGTAATGAAGAGTAACCACAGAGGGACCCTCCAGAATTAGGTTGGAAAGATGCCTGGATCTTAGAACCAAGGAGAAGCAGAGCAGTGACCCTTTGGCTTTGGCTGTGAGGCTGGAGAGGATAGAGCTGGGTAGTGGAGCCCCCCAAAGCCTATTGCCAAAGGTTATTTAGGACAGAAGGAAAAAACCAGCTTTTGGAACCCACTCCTCCCCCGGCCTAGATTCTCTTCCTGTCTGATTGGTCCATGGTCCTGCCAAGACAAGGGCAAGTGGTTGAGATAACAGGGTGAGGTTGAGGCCCTGAATAAAAGAGAGTGTAGTAAACCAAGACACAGAGCTAAGATGGGACCACAAGAAGGTTGAGGAAGGGGATCCAAACCCCCAGTAGTAATAGGTGTGTAGACACAGAGTAGGAAGATGTGTTCATTTGGGCCTTACATAGATGTGAAGGAGAGGGTCCTCCTAAGGTTGGAACTAGAGTTGACTAGGTTCTCTTGACATCATCCTGTCCATTCCCCTGTCTCTGGACCAATTCTACAGCTCTTCTCCTAGCTAGTACAGACTGGGGATCACAGGGAGGGAAAGTTGTTTTTGCATTCTGGAGACACCAACTTTTTTTCAGACTTAGCATTCATTGTTCAGGTTGAAGACCCCATCCCTTTACTTTTAATTAACTGTTCCCCTGAAGTGTTTCTGTCCTAGGATGCCCCCCCTTCCTGGAGTATTTCAAAGGCACAGAGGAAAACACTATAGGGAAAACCTATTCCAATCTGTGAGTTCTTCCAGGAGCCTCTTTTGTGGAGGGATTCAGAGTTACCTGCCTTCATTCCCCTACTGCTCCTGATTCTGTTTTTCTATGGATTTCAAAACTATCCTTTCTCTCCACCCAATTCTGCTTTTTAGCTCCCTTTTGGTCTCATCTTACCCTTTAAAACAGAAGGTCCTCAGGAGCAAGGGCTCTTTCTTGTTGTTTGTATTTGTATCCCCAGGGCTTAGCACAAAGCAAATGTTAAATAAATGAGTGTTTCCTTCCTTCCTTCCTTCCTTCCTTCCTTCCTTCCTTCCTTCCTCCCTTTCTTCCTTCCTCCATCCTTCCCTCTCCCTCCCTCCCTCTGTATTCTTTTCCTTTCCTCCCCTCTCCCCCCCTCCCCTCTTCTTTCCTCTTCTCTCCTTTCCTTTCCTTTCCTTTCCTTTCCTTTCCTTTCCTTTCCTTTCCTTTCCTTTCCTTTCCTTTCCTTTCCTTTCCTTTCCTTTCCTTTCCTTTCCTTTCCTTTCCTTTCCTTTCCTTTCCTTTC
>JAQQSV010019082.1:0-11259 GCA_028646515.1 Pseudochirops corinnae | reverse complement strand
GAAGGAAGGAAGGAAGGAAGGAAGGAAGGAAGGAAGGAAGGAAGGAAGGAAGGAAGGAAGGAAGGAAGGAAGGAATCTAGCCAGGAAACCCCAAGTTAAGCAGGCAACTTTGGGTCACTTAATGGCTGTATTTTGGCCCTCCAGGCTTAGAGTATGAATGTCAATGGTAATTGTTTCTCTTTGGAACAGGGACCCTAAGGGTCTAACTCTCCTCACTTGATTTTTCTCTTTTTTTCTAATTAAAGGGACCATTCCTTCACTCACTTCCTAAAGAGCCTATTCACTGAATGGGTGTTACCTCACTCTAAGTGAGTACCTGAAAAGACCTTAGCCTAAAAGGATGAGGGTCTCCCATTGCATCCTGAGTCATCTCCAGTCATCCTGATGAATATCCGGTCACTGGATCCAGATGGCTCTGGAAGAGAAAGTGAGACTTGCGACCTTGCACAGCCCTCCCTCATTCAAATCAAAGTCAACTGGAAATCATGTCATATCATTTCCCTGATGCCATGGTCCTCTTCAAAACTGGAGGACAAACACAACCATAACAGGTGCTTAATGTGCACTGGAGATCATACAATGCTTTAGCAATCACTAGAAAGGACCTTAGAAGACAGAATGTTGGAACTGGACAGGAGCTTAGTGATTATCATGTGCAACTCCTCTTTTTACAATGGTTGAAACTATATCAATAAGGGGAAATAACTTGCTGAAGGCCACACAGTTCGCTGAGACTAGAATCCTGGAAATTATTCTGGGTTGGTGCTCTTTTCAATAGAACTCTTTTACTGAAATGGAGAGCTCAATCCCATCTCTCTCAGGAAGCTAGATCATCTTAATTTGAGTTCAGCTAACTGCCCATAGAATAAGGATAGAGACAGTGACTGGATCTGTAATTTTGCTGCTAGATGATGAAATTCCTTCTACCCATTCAGATTGGCACTCTCTCTGCAACTTATAATTTCAGAGAGTTATCTACGGCACTAAAAGTTTAAACGACTTCTTCCAGGGTCACACAGCCAGTATGTGTCAGAGGGAGGACTTGAACGTGTATCTTTCTGGCTCCTGAAGCAAGCTCAAAGTTGCCTCTTCTACCTGCCCATAACGAAAACAAATCACAACAAAAGTGACTCAGAGGTCACTGAACTAGCAAAGGACTTTTCACAGCAGAGATTTATCTGGTCTCCCAAATGCTTGGCTCTACTCTTACAGAGGGTGGGGTGTGCCTTTTTTCCAGCTGAAGCATCTGGGTCATTACTTTGCTATTTGTTTGTTTCTATGCAGGCTGACTTAACCCATGACTCAGTTTGGAAGTCATAAAACTGAATCATAAAACTGTCAGTAGAGCTGTCAGGGCTGGGCAGCTCTGAAGTTGTCTGAATGTCTTCTTCTCCATGCAACGGTTCTTGTTTTCATGCTCATCAGGGCAAACCAATCAAGTCCTTTTCTTGGGCTTGATTGGCTCCATCTGGCTTTCAAGCCCACTTCTGGCAGGTTCTCTCAAATCTAGTTTTGATTCTGATTCACTTTTGGGGTTGGGACCTGGAAGGAAAGGGAATAGGCTAAGGGCTGAGCTGATTGAGGATACATAAATAGTACTGGACATCCTGGAAGTCTCTGTTCCTGAGGGCAAGAATAGTAGGATGGTAATGAAGGGCTACTCTCTCCACAGTTGAGGTAAGGATAAGAGCTGAGAGCCCCAGTTTCTAGTCCTGGCTCTCTTACTAATGAGGAAACAGTGTTGTACAGGGTAAGGAGTGTTGACTCTGGAGGACCTAGGTTCAAATCCCCACCCTCCCATGAAGCTTGCTTTTTGTGTGACTTTGGACAAGTCTTTTTCCTCTCTAAATCCTAGTTTTGCCATCTCTAATATGATTTAATGATCTCTAAAGTTCTTTTCATGATCTAACATTCTGGGATTTTTTGATTAATTAAAAGAGCATCAGGCAGAAGAACACCGTATACAGTAACAGAAATGTTATGATAATGGACTGTGAAAGAACTTTGATCAATACAATGATTCACAACAATTACAGAGGATTCATGGTAAAAAATGCTATCCATATCCAGAGAGAGAACTGATGGACCCAGAGTGCACATTGAAGCATATTTTTTGTCTCATTATTTTTCTTGCTTTTTATCACCTCCACTACATGGCTAATGTGGAATATGTTTTGTATGACTTCATAAGTATAATGGGTATCATATTTCTTGGCTTCTCAATCAGCAGCGGAGCGAGTCGAGGAAGGGAGACAATTTGGAACTGAGAATAAAAGTAAAATATTTTAAAAGGCATCATCTAATTAATGCCAATGGAACTAGCATATACAGATATGCCTTTCACCTGAAGTAGGGTCTAATGAAAAGAGCTAAGGGCTTATGTTTAGGAGACTTGTAGTTTTAGCTCTGTCTCTAACTAGCTGTGTGACCTTGGAGAAATGATTTCATCTCTCTGAGTCTCTGATCCTTGTCTGCAAAATGGGGATAATAATACTTACATCACGAAGTTGCAATGATATGATACAAACATGCTCTGTGAAGTACCCCACAGATGTTGTTGTACCATGTTGATTATCTCTTCAGTGCCTCACATCTGGTCTCTGCTATATAGTGAAGGGAATCCTTAGCCTGCTATTTAATGCTCTCACAGTTTTGTTCTCTCTTCCTTTCTAGTCTTAATTCTCTTCACGTACTCCACATTTCAGCCAACTGGGCTATTTGTTCTTCAGGCTCATCTAGATGGGTCAGTGGATGGACTTCTGAGCCTGGAGTTAGATTTAAAACTAGTCTCAGACATTAGTTGTGTGACCTCGGGTGAGTCATTGAGCCTATTTACCTTGGTTTCCTCAATTGTAAAGTGGAGATAATGATAGCACCTACCTCCCAGGGTTGTTGTGGGGATCAAATGAGATAATAATTTGTAAAACACTTAGCACAGTGCTTGATGCATAATAGGTGCTATATAATTGCTAGTTATAATAATAATATTTCTAATATATAAGATATATAATGAAACAATAATAATTGCTATTATCATCATTATTATCCTTCAATTCCTTGTCTCTGTGAATGGACACTGAATATTCACGTACCCCCGAACTGCAGAATTTCAGAGTTGGAAGGCACCTCAGGGGCCATCTAGTTCAATCCAAACTTGAAATAGAATTCCCTCTTTAACAAAACTGGCCAGTAGCATTCCCACATTTGCTTGAAGACCATTGAGGGGGTGACCATCGCTTCCTTAACCAGCCCAGTCTGCTCTTGTGTGCCTGTAATTATTGGGTACATCAGTCATAAATTTGCCTCTCTGCCACTTATACTCATTCCTCCCAATTTCGTTCTCTGGGGCCAAGCAGAGCAAACCAAATTTTTTTTCCATGGGAGAGTCTTTCAAACATCTGAAGGACTTGTCATGTTTGCTCTGAGTCTTTTCTCCAGGCTAAACAGTCTCAGTTCCTTCAACTGGTCCTCATGTGGCATGAACCTAAGACATCACCATCCAAAGCAATGTCCTTCCTGACTTGTGGCACTGACCCAGAACTTAGCCCAATAGCACACATGCAGTCTAATTTACCCCTTCTTCATCTTTGCCATCTGAAATCCTTTTCTTTTTTCAGTCCAGTTCAAGCATCCCTTTCTCCTTAATGAAGTCTTCTTTATAACATAGTTCATTAGTCATTTTTGTACACTGGCAGTTTAGTGAAGTCCATGGCCCCTTCTCAGAATAATTTTTGATGCATAAAGTAAAACATGTAAGATTACAAAGAATTAGATTTACAAAGAATTACAAGATTATACAAGAATCACAGATTTACAAAGAATTACAAAGAATACAGAAATGTAGCTAACAAAATATTTTTTTAAAAAGTTCATGATTCCAAGGTTAAGAATCCCTGTAATAATGCCAGCCAACAGTCATCTTTCCCAACTCATATTTCTTGTAGTAAATAATTTGGAGCCCTCACTTCCCCTTATCACATTTTACCTTGAATCATTCTTATTTGTACATAAGGTGGAAGGATGAATGAAATTCCACCCTTCCTCCCCGCTCAGCTGGTGAAGCCATAAAATGTCCACATATGGTGAAATTTTAATGTGTTAACACCTGCTGATCTCTTTATGAGGTATGAACACCTTTTCTTGATAGAGTTTAAAAGGGAACAGCTAATAACCAGAAAACAAACTAATCACACTGTAGGGGTGTTATATGAGCGAGGTAGAAGGCCTCTGAGAGGGAAATGTTCCTGTGAAAGAGGAAAAGGTTCCTTCCCCTACCTTATTGTTCAAATTGCTTTGAAGTGGAGATTCGTTGTTGTTCTGTCATGTCAGATCTTTGGACCCCATTTGGGGTTTTCTTGGCAAAGATACTGGAGTGTTTTGCCCTTCTCCAATTCATTTTACAGATGAAGAAACTGAATCAAACAGGGTTAAATGACTTGCAGAGGTCACACAGCTAGTAGGTATCTGAGGATCTTCCTGACCCTAGGCCTGGCTCTCTATCCACTAGGCCACCTTGCTGTGCTGTTCAACCTGTAAGTCATTGAATCCAGCAAGGGATTAGAAACACATCTTCTAGGTGTGGATACAGAGAAGCAACATTCAAGGGAGGGAGCTGCTTCTTGGAACTGGACTCATGGAATCAGAGAAGAGAGTCAAGGAGAAGAACAGACCCTGAGAACCCCACTGAGCACCCATCTCATCAAGGACACTACACCGAAAAGGAGCTTCACGAGGACCCCGCAAAAGAAGATGGAAATCAAGTCCTACACTCCTAAGAGTGTGTACCCTGCTATGATTATACATTATTTACACCCACTGTCTCCACAGACACTGCATATATCGGTGGGAGAATGTACTACAGGTTTGTGGGAAGAAATATTTCATAGCTACTGTTCTCACTATGGAATTTCAGTAGATGTCTCTGCTAAAAGCTAATTCTGTGCAATGACTGATTTCTTACTAGGAAGCATATTAGTAAGTCCTCTAGAGTTAGGAGTGCAGAACCATAGGGTTACTTGAATAATAAATAGGCTTATTCAAGGCAGGACTTGAATCCAAGTCTCCAGACTCGTAAGTCCATTTACAATGCTCCTCCTCTGATCTAAATCACCCAGTAAAGGACAGTGGAAGTCAGACACATGATGCTTTATGGATTTTCTGCCTCTTCTCTGCCTTTCTTGTCACAATGGCTCTGCTTTTTTCAGGTACAGGTGGGGAAACTGGGCAGGGGCAGCTTTCCAGGGCTCACCCTACAGGAAGTAAGGGATCTCACTTGAGGCCTGCCTTCCCACAGGGGCAAAAATCTCTTTTCCAGCCCTTTACACCAATGAACATATCATTCTCTATGATTGCTTCCCAAAATACAGTAATTCTTATCACCCCAAGTATGTAATTACTGAAAATGTGTATATTTTTGTTTTGCTAACCTAGACTGGTGGGGACTGACTTGTTCTCCCAGAGTTTGGTTTTATTGGTTTAGGAGAAAAGAAGGCATATGACCTGGAATTCACACAGGGGATGAAATTGTCTTTAACACCTCTAAACCTGTGTGTGGCCTATCTGCATATAAATGTTTTATTCTTGAATACTAACCTGGAATGAACCAGCTCTGGGAAGATCATTTAATCTATCTTCCTGTTTCTCCTCAAACTATTCCAGATGGTGGCCTAGGTTATTCTCAAGGTAGGAGAGAGATGAAAATTTACTTTCTTACCTTCTGGTAAGGGACTACAGATGGGGAAACTGCATGTATTACTGGATTCTCTTGGTATATTGATAGATTAATTGAACGGAGATTTTTTTCTTTTATATTTCCTTATTTTTGTTACAAATCAAGGGTTGGCGAATTATGGCCAACAAGCCAAATTCAGCCCGCTACCTATTTTTGTGTAGTTCACAAACTAAGAATGGCTTTTACATTTTTAAATGAATTCCCCTGATGACTCTGGGAAATGGCAGTTGTATTTTTAAAAAAAAAAAGATATCAACAAAACATTTAAAAAGTAAAATGAAATACCTAGGGCACATTTTACCAAATTTCTCAAGAGACAATGTACTTAAATAGAAAGGATCCTAAATATAGAGTCAAAGAATCTGGGTTCAAATCCCAGTGCTGAAACTTCCTGTGTGACCTTGGGCAAATCACTTATCCTCTCTGGGACTCAGTCTCCTCATCTGTAAAATGAGATAATTGGACTAGATGGTCTCTGCAGGTCCTTCCAGCTCCAGAACTATGATACTATCTTCTAGGATTTCATGAGAACACTTAAGGACTACAATCCCCATCCTAACTCTTTCCTCCAGCCCTTTATATAGATTCCAACTAACTTCATTGTCAGCTTCTGTATTTGCAAAATGAAGGGAATAAAGTTGATGATGCCCATGGCCCCTTCTAGCTTTGGAATTCTGAGTCACAGAAGAATCTGGACAGAGGACAGAGTTTCTGACTGAAGGTGACCTCATAAGCATAATCAACAGAGGTCCTCATTCATTTGTCAGTTTGCCTGGTGGCTGCAAGTCACAGCTGTGACCATATGTAGAAAGGGCAGTAGAATCTAAATCAGAAGAACTAGGTTTAAGCCTTGGCTTAAATGAAGAAAAAAGCATTTATTAAGTACTTACTATGTGTCAGGAATTGTGCTGCATGCCAAGGATACTAATAAAAAATGCAAGACAGTCCCTGTGCTCTAGGAGCTTATTATGTTCTAACAGGGGACATAATACACATTGGGAAGCTGAGAGAGAGAGAGAGCGGTGTTTTAGGCTGTGAAGCCGTTGACTGATAATTACTTTCCAGGAATTGATGATTTTATTATTGTTTCAAGAGCAAGAACTGGGAAGAGAAGGTACATTCTTGGTAGCATGGCATGAAGAGAATGTATCTTGGTGGGCCCAGGGATGCCTAGATATGGTGATCTCTCACCATTCAGGAGCACCCAAGGCAGAAGATGTAGTGTTAGGTTGGAGGCAAGTGTGTATTGAGGCTGTAGGGCAAGATGATTGGAGTGCAGTGGCTTCCCCATGGTACAATGTTGGGGTTACTTAAACCCTCTGATCCTCAGTTTCCTCATCTATAATATAGATATATTAGATATATAAGATATATTACATTTATATATATTATATATATTACCTTCTCTTCATTTCACATAGTTTTTATATTTCACAAAGTTATTTATTATAAGAGTCTAATGCATGGAATTCTTAACCTGAGTTTAACAAGTATACCCTGGATGGCTGTTAGCACAGGTTATTTGATTTTCTTTCCTAAAGGAAAGCAACTTTAAAGGGGTCAACAATCTTACTTAAATTACTTACACACACACACACACACACAAATTCACTTAGTTCAGGAGAAAAAGTCAGCACCCTGAACTTTAGAGAAAATACAAACAGAAATTACAAGCAGAAAAATACAGAGAAAATAACAAAAATCAATACATAGGGCTTCTAGCTGTCCGACCAAAGCTATACATACAATTATGAGAGAGAGAAACACCCATATCTGGGTTTTCAAAGTGGAGGGGGAGACACAACAGCTCCTATAGCTACCTAGAATCTCATTTGGCCAAATCACTCGAACACCCTTCCAATGAGTGAACCTCAAAAAAAAAACCTCACCCCAGAGGATAAATACCCTTCTTCAGAGCCAGAGAGCATCACAACCCTCATGACCCACTGCCTAATTACAAAGTAACAAAAGGTGTGGGCCTCCCTGAAAAACAAGCCTCCCCTAATCAAGCTTCTCTTGTTGGGCTCCACCTGTGGCCTGTTAATGGGTGAAGAAGATCTTCAACTCTCATTAACATTACACTGGGGTCTACAGATTTCTACAGAATAGATTTCATGGAGGCCCTGAATGTGGAGAGGGTTGGAATTTATTGTCATTAACCTCAAATTTAAATTTATCACTTCCTTCTATTATGAATATAAATAGCAAAAATTATTCTGAGAAATCTCCATGACATGAAAAGGGTTAAGAATCCCTGCTCTTAGATGTGAGAGACAGAATGGAAGAGTGAATGGAGTTAGCCCCAGAATTAGAAAGATTTGGGTTCAAATACCACATCTTTCAGATACTGGCCATATGACTCTGTGCAAGTCACTTAAACTCTTACTGTCCTGGGCAACCTCTAAGATTATAAGATGTAGAGCAGTTCATGATATGCAGTGGAAAGGGGAGTTTCATCAACAGTCATTCCCTATACCAATAAAATCATTGGTCTGAACCAAAAAAGTAATAACAGTTGTGCATCACAGAGTTTGGCCACTGGCCCTCAAGTCTCTCCATGCTTTCTCTCTTTCTAGGGACGTGCTTGATAACTTCACATCCATGTGTGTTGGTAGGTTAGGATGATTCTCCAAAGGGATGGCTACAAAGATACAACTTTGGAGGATAAACTTAGTGTTGGGGTGGGGGGTTTGGGGGGAAGACACACATCTACTAATCCCAACTCTAACTCCTGAGCCCCTACTAGTATGCTTCCCATTTAAGCAAATTGACTAAGATTACATAACTCTTAAACATGAAACATTTACTAATAGAAAGCAAAGTAATCATCACCATAAAATAACAGCACTTTCATAAGCCTAGGTCAAACTCTCCTGTTAATACTTACAGTACCTATGGAGGTAAGTGGGAACAAACCTACAGAAACCTAACATCGAGATACCTAAGTGGGGCAGTTCACATCTCTGAACCATACCCTTGATCTCTTTAGGGAACAGTGTGTACCATATTAAACCTCATGGTTGAGACCATTCCTCTTCTGGGCCCTTAAGTTTCACTGTAGGACAATGTTGGTTTTCTGCTACTGTCACTGCTAAAATAGTATATTTTAGGAAAAAGCACCGTTTAACCTGGGATTTGCAGAATTTCACAAATCTGCTACCTCAGCTGAGGTCTGAGGTTAGGAGAAAGAAAAGGGAAGCAATTCCTTTAAGCCTGAAATCTATAAAACTATTCTGAACTGCTAAATGGACTATGAAGGATTACCTTGTTTTGAGCCAAAGAAAGTAGTAAAGAAAAAGTTAGGCAAGTCTCTGAGGATGTTTCCTATCTCTCAAAATGGAAATGACACTAGAGAATAAAGGGAGCCTTTCCCAAGTCATCTCTTCAAGGAGCAAAGCATTATGATTTTTCCAGTTAGTTCCTAGCTTTGGAACTTTCCTCCAATGAGTTTTTTTTCCCACATCAATTACAGAGCATCTATCTCTAGTCAGCTGGTCTTGGTTGGGCTGTACTTTTGTTGACTTTTCAGTTCTGTCAGCTTCTATATTCTGTCTTCTTTTATAATGTTGTCCATAAGCAATTTATTTCACTGGTCTCTACATTCTAATTCCTTGGCTTCTTCATTCACCACTTTATCAGTAACTCTCCTGCCTCAAGTCAGGACCTCCTTGTATATCATGATGCATATCTATCTTAGGTTGGAAAACCTGACTCTACATTTCCATCACATGTTACACAAATAGTCAATATATAGTTTTCTCTTAGCCCTAAAATAGTTCTTTGATGCATATTTTTCCAAAAATAAACTTCAGATTCCTAAAACTCAGTCATATGTAAATTAGCCACAATTATCAGTCAGTGCTCTTGCCTCAGAAGGGCTGCTTTTGAAAGAAAGTTCCCTTCTGAGCTATCTGTTTCTCTCCTATGGGAACTTCTAGTTTAGAGGCTGCTTTTTCCTTAGGTCCCCTCAATACTATCTGTATTTCTCCTCTTATGGCTTTTCTCTATTTCTCATACAAATGTCTTTTTTCCACCCTTTTCAGTAAATAAAGTATATACATAAAAAGGGAAGCATTACTTCATATTTATAAAGAAGTGTTCAACATTGTAGAGCACTGTACAAGTGTAAGGAAATAATCAATACTAACAACTTCCTTAAAACCTAATCCCTGACACCCCCCACCAAAAAAAAAGACTAACCAAGCATTCATGTCCTGATGAAAGTAGAGAGAAATGTCAGAACGAGGGCATATCAGCCAGGATGATGTGCAGCAGAGACTTTCTTGGTCCTGGGATGACTATGATAGTTATGAAGGACTGAAGGATCTCTGAAACTTTGGCTAACTGGGCTCTGGTAATGTCACCGGCTGAATTAAAATCCCAACCACTGAGGTATAATTGCTCCGATGAATCTAAGAAATAGAAAGAATGGCATAGGATTACATGCTGGCCCTAGTTGGATCTGTCATGATGATCAGTTTGATAGGACCAGCAGAACAAGTGATGCTCTTTCCTGTTCTAGTAATGCAAGAAAGAGAGACGCATCAAACAAATCAGAAATACCAACACTGTGAATGTTTTAGTACAGATTTTTAATACACACCCCTGCAGTTGGTGAACCTCTAATGTTAACAAAAATAGACTGAATGTATAAATACTTTTATTATGTGTCAGTATTACAGAATAAGGAAAGGGTATTCAGTAGGCTCACTATCTTGGGGTGGGGGTACTCATTATCCCAGTCTGCCCTCTCTTATATCATCCCCCATCTCCCCTTTAACTTTGTAGTAGGGCAGGATAGATTTCTATACCCCACTACCTGTATATCTTATTTCCCAGTTGCATGTAAAAAAATTTTTTTTTAACATTTGTTTTTAAAACTTTGATTTCTATATTCTTTCCCTTCTTCCCTCCTCACCCACCCCCACTGGGAAGACAAGCAATTCAATACAGGTTGTACATGCATAGTTACTCAAAATGTTTCCATAGTAGTTATATTGTGAAAGGCTAACTATATTTCCCTCCATCCTATCCTGCCCTCCACTTATTCTATTTTCTACTTTGACCCTGTCATTTTTCAAATATATGTGCTTCTAACTACCCTCTCCCCCAATCTGCCCTCCCTTCTATTGACCCTCATCTTATCCCCTTCCCCCCTACTTTCTGGTAGGTAAGATACCCAAATGAGTGTATATGTTATTCCCTCCTCAAGCCAAATTCGATGAGAGTAAGGTTGACCCATTCGTTTTTGCCTTCCTGTTCTTCCCCTCCATTGTAACAGTTTTCTCTTGCCTCTTTTATATGAGATAATTTACTCTATTCTATCTCTCCCTTTCTCCTTCTCTCATTATATTCCTCTCTCACTTCTTAATTTTATTTTTTAGATATCATCCCTTCGTATTCAACTGATCCTGTGCCCTCTGTCTATGTATACATGTACACACATATACACACACTCACATATGTATTTACACACACATACCCTCCTATACATACATATATATGTATTAATACATATATATATACAT
>JAQQSV010019081.1:0-11259 GCA_028646515.1 Pseudochirops corinnae | reverse complement strand
AAAAAAAAAGAAAAGCAAAAAAAAAAAAAACAATAAACCTTATTTAGCTTTTAAAGCCAAAAAAAAGAAAAAGATGAGCTATAAGCTCCTGTATAGTTCTAAACCCTATGAAGTTCCCTCACTTTTATCTGAATAAGGAGTTAAAATGGTAGGTTACAAGAAGCTTGGCATTATCTTTTTTAATTCACCCTGTCTCATGTCAAAGAAAAGTAGATTTATTGGCTAATTTGAAAAATATAAAAAGGTCTTGTAATCCCTAGACACCTCCTTTAACTACTTAAAAATCTTTGTAACTCCTCCAATTATATGATATTATTGTAAATAAGAATAGCAATAACTGATGATGATTTTATGAAAACAATTAAAAATCACTTCAGAGTCATCTCCATGTACTTCAGTATCTATGGTTCCTTTGATTCAAATAGACTTGCTATTGGGGAGCAGATTTTGCTGGGCCAGCAAGATTCTCCTCAGTCATGGAATATGTCCAAGATAGCCTTATATAAAACCATTGGAAAATGCTTATTTCATTATAATACTAGGTGTTGTATCAAATTCATCACTAAAATTTACAATAAAAGATAATAACATAGCACCTTCCAGGCATTGTGCAAAGTGCTTTATAACTAACCTCTAATTTGATTGTCACAACTCTGGGGGAGGTGTAGTACCAGTGAATTTCCTTATTTTAATACTAAAAATGCCAAGACATCTAAAATTTAGGGAAATTCTCCAAGGTTGTACAGCTGGGAAGTGTCTGAGGATCTATATGAAATCACATCTTTTGATCTCCATTTTTGGTGCTCTATCACCATTTTTTTAACTCTTCATATTAAATCTTAATATATGGAATTAATTTTAAAAAGTGATACGCATGAATATCTGAATATGGTGCATCTGATGTGCACCATATTCTGTGTGACTGTAGCCAAATTAAAACCCTTATTTGAATCTCCTGGGCATCTGCTATAAAACTGGGAGCAAAATACTTACAGAAATTATTTAAGCAATTTTTGAAAAGAAGTCACTTTTACTCAATTGAAAACTCATAGAATGACGTAACTACGAGATATGGAATTGTAAGAGCATATATGTTTTAGCTGAGTTTTTCTGTAAATATTGTTAAATTATAGATTGAATTTTAATCACTATGGATAACTTTGAGCACTGCCATAACAAAATGCTATATTAGGAATTCAATATCCTGTAGATATTTCTGTGATTTAAAATTCTTCCATTGAGACAAAGCCCAACCTATAAAAATTTTTTCCTGGTAATGATATCAGTCATAAAATAATGAATCATTATAATTGCAGAAGATTTAAAAATGCATGTGCCTTGAAATAAATTGAAAAGATTTTATACAAAAAGTCTGAGGGACCTGGTAGCAAATCACTAAAAAAACACGTTGTGTATATATATTATCAAAAAAAACAATAACCAAAGAAATGTTTGACCAAAAAAGATGTGAGCTATTAAAATATCAAGAGCTCTACAGCTGACCTGCTTTCCACCAAATACTGAAACACTTTGAGGATGACTGTTGTCAAGTTGGGGACAGCCTTTCTGAAATGTTTTAGATAGGAAATGGACACACATCTCACACATAATTAATTAATTTGGAAATGACCCAAAGTAAGATAGAATAGCATGTACATTGAATGGCATCCTGATTTAAGCATGAATTCCATGATTTCAGCTTGATTTGATTGGAAAAGATAAATTTAGTGTACATAAATGCGTTAATAAGAAATTTAAGCCACTTCTATACACCAGGCACTGGTACAAAGTGGGGGCAATCTTGCCCTCAATAAGCTTATATTCTAACTGGTTTAACTGACACATGCTTAGATAAAAAAACTCTTCTCACTCACATGATTCAATTATATTTATGAAGTATCTGCTCTCTGCAAAGGAACAAGCTTAGCGTAGTGTACATAAAGCCCCAAATGAGAAATTCTTCCTAATTTTAAGGGCTTACCTCCTACTAGAGGATACTGTTTCTCAAAAGATGATAGCTAAGAAATAGAGATCAAACAAGGGATACATATAGCTATGAAAAGAGTTGTAGATATATATGTAGATTTAAATAAATGATGATATAATTAAATAAATGAAATGATTATTAATTTATATCAAGACTTGCTAGAAGGGTAGCATGGTAAAAGTATGGAGGATGAGTCACAAGAATTAATTAAATTGCTCCAGAACAGTTAGTTTTAAATAGAAACAGAAAAGATTTAAGTACAGATTCTCAGGATAAAATAAAGACTTCTTTCATCTCTACTCTGTTTTCTTTGCAGGAGAGGGCAAGTTTTATATTTCTTGTGGTGCAAACACTTTGAGTCTTGATTTTTAAAACATAGTTTATTCAACTGGAATTTATTTATAAAAGCTAACTCCTTCAGACTGGGTTTCAGCCCTTCTATGACTCCTTAGAGAGTGCAATGTGTTTTAGGTATTTCTGAGGACAAAAAATTTCTTAAAATCCACTTATCAATGTAAATATGTGAGTTAAAATTTGGTATATTGATATCTAATGAGGTTGGGATCAAAGTAAGGTAGTTGGTAGGTAAAAACCTTCATTAGAATTTACTGCATTGAATGAGGCCATGCAGGTACAAAAATGACTGTGGCCAGTTCTAACAGTCTTGCAGAGATTGAATTGTTAAATTGCCATTGAAAAAAGACACCTCATAAATTAGCAATCAAATTTTGAGTTTATTTATGATTGTTTTTAATTTTTTTAAGATTTAAGTGACTTTGAATAATGAAGAACAAATTTTAAAATGTTTGCATAATTCTCTTCCTGAAAGCTCAATTATCAATATGTTATCATATCTCTGTAAGTTGAACTCAGAAGGAGTGATCCAGAAGGCTTAGAGAATGAAGTCACTACTAGCCTGTAGACCTGTGACTAGAGACTAATCATCTTCATTATCACCATTATCATCATGATCATCATCATCCTCATGATCATTCCCATCCCTGTCCACACCCTTCCTTGCCCTCCCATCCCCTTAGAGCAGTGGTTAGCAACCTTCCTAATGCCAGGACACTTTAATAATCCTATGTAGGCATGTCTGTATGTGGACGGACCTGCCTGCAGAAGGATAGAGGAGGTTCCTAAGACCATCAGAAATATGTGTTTTCCAATGGTCTTAGGTGATCCCTGTGACCCCTGGGAAAGGGTCATTCAACCCCAAAGGGGTGATGACCTATAGGTTGAGAACCACTGCCTTAGAGATTACATTCCAGTTCCTATCTCTCTCTTATATAACAAAGTATTTATATATTATCTCAGGCATGAGAATGTGAACTCCTGGAGGGTTGGAATTGTCTTCTTGCTTTCCCTTGTATCCTCAGCTATTCATTCTATGGATCCATTCTGTTCTTCTTGAAAGTTTACTAGTACTGTTTTGGAAGGTTGCCTATTGACATCCATGTAGAGCCCAAAGTTGCTTAGTTACAAGGTAAGCCAATGTATTTCAGTACCTTTCCCCTACAGTAGGCAAAATCTTTACAAGCAGAGAATGTTTCCTCATGAACGGACAAAACCCCACAGAAATCGATAACCTCTTGCCGTTTTTGATGCTTCTTTGAATTTCTACATCCTGACTATTCTTTTCATTTTTTCAAGTTTATTGTTGCTGTTGTTGTTGTTTTTTAATCATTCCAAACAGCTTTTCTCTTCCAGTGAAGGTTTTACCAAAACAAATCTTATCTGCCAATTCAGGGAAAGAGATAAGCCCTAACTGTACTGTTGGATGCATGAAGCTCCACAGTCTTTATATTGATGCCTTAAATCCAATGAAGCAAAACCAGTCCTGAATGGATGCAAAAACTGACACTCAGAGAAGAAGGAAAATTGGAAAGAGGCAGGTCTGATACCAAATTCTACTAAATCAATGTTCAGATCCTTATCACAATCCCAGATATTCACTAAGGTGATGCTAAAGAGAAGATTCAGGATATTGTGAGGTGGGGAGCAATGGAAATCATTACCTTTTTAAGTATTAGAAAGGATGTCAAGTGCAAGAGAAATAAGAGGGGTTAAATGTCTTCTATTTATTTCCTCAGGACATAGTTGAGGGAGTGAGATATGAAAATTATAATTGGACAATGTAGGTTTTATTTCAGAGGAAAACAATAGCAACAAATCCTCACCGTGACAGCTTTAAAAAAATTAAATGGAATGATTCAAGGGTAATATGTTTCTCTATTCCCTTAGCTTCTGAAGTAAAAGCTTTCTCATCACCTGTGGAGCTTTATAAAATAGTGAGCCAAATCACACCATAACTTGACAAGCCCTGGAGATTTTTTCCTAGGGAGTTCATTGATGACTTATTCAAATTCTTTTTCAAAGATGGAGTTACTTAAGTATTAGGCTCTTATTCAGTGAATCTGGGCAATTTATATTTTTTGTAAATAGTCATTCATTTCACTATGATTGATAAATTTATGGACATACAATTGGGCAAAATAATTCCTTTGGCAAATTTGACTTTTGAAGGCATTCTTCTCCTCATTGGCTTTTTGGACCCCTTTTGCCACTTGAATTAATGTATTTTTAAGGTGTTATTTTCTTCAGTCAGGTTGTTGACTTTCTTTTCATGATTTTCTTGCATCATTCTCATTTCTTTTCCCAATTTTTCCTCCACTTCTCTTACTTGGTTTTCAAAATCCTTCTCAAGCTCCTCTATGGCCTGTAAGCTGTTTACATTTTTCTTAGAAGCTTTTGGTGTGGGAGTTCAGACTGTATTGTGTTCCTCCTATTCCATGCTTTTCTCTTTTTTGTACCAAAAAACCGAATCTAAAGTTGGATTGCTGTGCTTGCCTTGCTTCCTTTGCCTGCTCATGTTGCCAGTCAATTACTTGACTTTTGGGCTCAGTATAACTCTGCTTTCAGAGGGGAGAGCTTTGTCCCAAATTGCTGAGGTTTTCATAGCTGCCAGAGCTATTAGGAGGCTGCCATTTCTGAAGCCGCCACCAGCTTTGGCTCACTGGTCACGCACCTCAGGACCACCACCTAAGACCATGATTCTGATCCAGGCAGGTCAAGGCAAGAGCACTTAGCCTCTGAATGATCACTTGGACCCCTGCAATCTGCAGGCTGGGAGCTCTGAAGCAGCCATATGCAGGTGGCTGCAGGGCCACCACTTCAGACCACTTCAAGCTCTGGAGAGAGGGGCCGAAAACACTCTCCCAAATTTAGCAGAGTTCAACTGACCTTTCCCTTTATCCTTGGCTCTTATGGGTTGATAATTCTTTTAATTGCCACAGTTACTGGTGATCTGCTCTACTGAAAGTTCCAGCCGTGGCTTATCCTGGACTCCCTGGGGCTAAAATCACATGGGGCTAGGCTCTGCTCCTAGTGCACTGAGATGAGCCCTTCCTGTCCACCTGCTGTGCAGCCTTCAGCAGAAACTTTGTTTCTCTGTGATGTCGTGGGTTCTGGAGCTCTAAAATTTGTTTAGTAACATATTTTATAGGTATTTGAGGTGTTTATTGGGGGAGCTCACAGAGTTCTCCTGCTTCTACACCACCGTCTTGACTGTGCCTCCAGGCAAAATAATTCTGAATTATTGTTTTAATTTCCTCTTCATTGGAGATTGATTTACCCTTTTCATTTTTGATACTCATAATTTGGTTTTCTTCTTTCTTTTTTTATCATATTGACTAAAAGTCTATAAATTTCATTTTTTTTTTGTAAAACCACCTCTTAGTTTTATTTATTAATTCAATACTTTTCTTAATTTCAATTTTATTAATCTTTCCTTTGGTTTTCATTATTTCTAATTCAGTATTTAATTGGGGATTTTCAATTTATTCTTTTTCTACCTTTATGAGTTGCATGCCCAATTTATTGACCTCCATTTTCTCCATTTTATTCATATATCTACACAGGGATATAAAACCCCGAAGAACTGCTTTTGCTGAATTCCACAAGTTTTAGTATGTTATCTCATTATTGTCAGTCTCTTGAACTAAGTTACTTATTGTTTCTATAATTTCTTGTTTAACCCACTCATTTTTAGGATCAGATTATTTATTTTCCAACCAGTTTTTATTCTACTGTTCCATGGCCCTCTAGTACATATATATATATATATATATATATATATATATATTTTATTGCACTGTGATCTGAGAAAGATGCATGTAATATATCTGTCACTGAATTGTGAGCTTTTTATGCCCTTTTACATGGTCAGTTTTTGTGTATGTGCCATGTACCACTGAGAAGAAGGTATATTCCTTTTCTTCCCCATCCAATTTTCTACAGAGAACTTCCATATCTATCTTCTCTAAGATTATATTCGTCTCTTTAACTTCTTTCTTGTTTATGTTGAGATTATATTCATCAAGTTCAGAGAGGGAGAGATTGAGGTCCCCCACTAGTATAATTTTGTAATCTATTTCTTCCTCTAATTCTTTTAACTTCTCTTCTAGGAATCTGGATGCTATACCAAGTAGTGCATATATGTTAAGTAATGATATTGCTTCATTCTCAATGGTGCCTTTTAGCAGGATGTAATTCCCTTCTTTATCTCTTTTAATTAGATCTGTTTTTGCTTTTGCTTTATCTGAGATGATTGATACCCTAGCTTTTTTTTTTTTTACTTTAGCTGAAGCATAATATATTCTACTCCGGCCTTTTACCTTCACCCTGTATATATCCCCTTGTTTCTAATGTGTTTCTTGTAGACAGCACATTGTAGGATTATGGTTTTTAATCCATTCTGCTATCTGCCTCTGTTTTATGGGAGAGTTCATCCCATTCACTTTCATAGTTTTGATTACTATCTGTGTCTTTCCTTTCATCCTATTCCCTCACTTGTTTATGTTTTTGTTTTTTTCCTTCTCCCTTCCTCTCCTTAAGAGTTTTCCTTTTGACCGCAATATCCTTCAGTATTTTACCCCCTGGTTCTAGGATTTTAGGACAGTTTTCCTTGATGACTTCTTGGAAGATGTTATCCATGTTTTATTTTTTTCATCATGATTTTCCTTCAGACAAATAATTCTTAGATTATATCTTCTGGATCTGTTCTCCAGGTCAGTTATTTCCCCATTGAAACATTTTGTCTTTTTTTTTCTTTAATTTTTTCCTTCTTGTAGTTTTGATTGATTGATTCTTGGTGCCTCATAGAGTCATTATGTTTGATTTGGTTGATTCTAATTTTTAGCAAGTTCTTTTCCTCAGCTTTTGAAGCTCCTTTTCCATATGTTCTGATTTCATTTTTAGGGATTTATTTTCCCTAGTTACATTTTGAGCTTCTTTTTTTTTTTTCCCATTTCACACTTTTTTCTTTTTAAGGAGCTGCTTACTTCAATGAAAGGTTTTTTTTTTTCTATTTTAGCAACTTTAATTTTAAAAGAATTGGTCAATTTATTTTCTAACTCTCTAATTTGATTTTTAAAGTCTTCTTGACTACTTTCTGGGATTGAGACCTATTCATATTCCCTGTTGAGACTTTAGCTGTGGGTGTAGAGTTAGTGCTGTCTCCTTCTGAATTTGGTTCTCCATGCTCACAAAAATAGGATTCTAGGGCCTTTGCAATCTCTTTTTTACCCATTTTGATGCTCAGTCTTAGCCACACCCTTCTTCTAGGACTCCCAAGTCTTCACTATTTTAGAAATTTACTCTGAGGCAATAATCTCTGTTTTTTCAGGGTCAGAGAGGGAATTAGAGCAGACAGAGTTCACTTCATCATCCTGGTCCCTGGAAGTTTAGGTAGGTATTTTTTTTTTAATTTCTAGCCTGTGGGTTGATAGTCCCAAGAGTAACTGCTCCCACTGCCAAGGGCCCTGCATTTGTCTCTTACCCAGCTCTGACAGATCACCTGTCCTGCAGTGATAGGCCTCAGAATAGCCCCTGCAGTTGGTGGATCAAGTTGCCACCATTTCCATCTCTGCTTCACTTCTGCCTCCACCACTTATATTATATTTTAACACTTTCTGAGAACTTGTAATGTTAATGGAATCTTCCATGACCTTTGTATTGGTAAGTAATCAGGTACTTACCACCTTGTTTCAAGTTAACACCTTGTTTAAGCTATTTAATTAACACAGAAGTAGTTAACACCTGGGGAGGAAGATGCTGATGTAACAAGAAGGGGCAGAACAGAGAGGAGCTATTCTATATATAAGGAAGAAAACAAGTTGGACAGACAGAATTTCCTGGGGTAAGCATTGTGGAGGCAAGGCTGCTGCTGCTGGGTGTGTGTGTGGGGGGGCAGAGTGAGGCTGCCAGAATTGAGGGTGGGGGAGAGAGAGAGAAAGAAACGGAAAGAGAGAGAGAGAGAGAGAGAGAGAGAGAGACAGAGAGAGACAGAGACAGAGACAGAGACAGAGAGAGAGAGAGACAGAGAGAGAGACAGAGAGAGAGACAGAGAGAGAGAGAGAGAGAGAGAGAGAGAGAGAGAGAGAGAGAGAATCTCTCTCAGCTAGCATCTGGAGGCTGGACTGTTACTCCTGAAGACTGAACTGAGAATTGAGAACTAAAAACTAACACAGAATTTGGACTTGTAGTGGCAAGACTTTCAAGGGCCAGCTGGAGCTGCCACAGACTGAGCAAGCATGACTGTGGTGCTGGTATTTCATACAAATGCTTTTATGCCTTTGTTAATGTACATGAATGTCCTTGTGGCTTTGTTAAACCATGTCTTCCCAGGGACACAGACTATGAAGGATTTGAGATGGACTGGATACTGTGAGTTCCAATGTAGAGGAGGAACTGCACAGATAGCTGGACAAGGAGATGGGAGCTGTCTGCTTTTGAACTCAGGTAGTGGTTGGTTCGATTTGGCCCACAGCTGGGAACATGGAAGTGGAACATGGGAAGCTGAAAGCCAGCCCAGAATCAAGATGAAAAGACTCCTCCATGGGTACTGAGTAGTGACTGATGAAATTGAATGAATAGTGACTGATGAAATAGAATACTGAGTAGTGACTGATGGAATTATAATTTACTTGAGACCTAGAGGTAGATGGCTTTTGTATTTTCCACTAGCCCTTAAGAGTGTGCTTAGTAGTGACTGTTGAAGTTGTAACTTAATTGTGGAGATCTTTGACTTTTGAACTTTGTGACTCTTAAGGAGGGAAACCTCTTTAAGGATTATTGAATGATTAAGTTACTAAATGATAATACTTTTTTTTAAAACTATGTGATCACTTTGGTGAAAACTATGGCCATTTTAGTGATAACTTGTTGAGTTGTGACATGGTGAATGCTGTATTTTGATTTTCTGTGATATGTTATAACATTCTTTATTCTGTACCTTAATTTTCTGTAAATTTTTTGCAATGATTTGTTATTTAATAAATAAAGAGTTCATTATACTATGTAATCAGAATGTTGAAATCTGTTCACAGCAGCAGTCCTCTGGAAAGCTGTGCGTGCATGGCTTTACAGAACTCTACAAATGTTTCACTTTATCTCCACAGTTACCTTGGGAGGTATTATTGTTCAGACATTTAATTTTTATCAAATATTCATGATCCTAACAAGAGCTACTCTTTTTTAAATTTTTTTTGATTTTTTTTTTTTACAAAATTCATCAGTGATTTGCCATTTACTTCTCCAGCTCATTTTACAGATGAGAAAGTGAGGTAAACAGGTTTGAGTAAATTGCCCAGAGTTACACAGCTAGTAAGAGTCTCAGATGAGTTTTCCTGATTTTAAACCCAGTGTTCCATCCATTGTGGTAGGTACTATTTTATCCCCATTTTGCAGATGAAACAAAAGCCTGCAGTGGCAAAGTAAATTGTCCAAGATCACAGACAGTGAGTTTCTGAGGTTGCATTGAATCTCAAGTCATCTCATTAATTCATACAAATATTTTGGCAACTAACAATTCAAAAATGAGGGTAACAGAAATAGTTCATCCTTCTTACCACTGTCCCAAATGGAACAATTATATTTAAGTTTAGAAGGCAATATGGAAAGGAAATGAGGAAAAGTAAGTGCTTTTATCCAATGACAGAAACATATCATTTTATGCCAATGCAGTATTTAGTAGATATTTTTAGACCAATGAAAGAAGGTAATAAATCACTCCTAAAAAAATGAAAAATATTGGGGAAAAATGAAAAGTCAATTTTAGAGGATGTACTTAAAGACAGGCACTATAATGTAATGTGGGTAGAACTGTGAACTAGTCCATCAATCCTGGGGGAAAAAAATGGAGTCATGCTGAAAATCATGGATGAAATATAAAATAAAATGCACATGCTTTGGCACAAATCTTCTAGAATTAGACATATGCATAAAAGAAAATGTAGGGATTAAGTCCAAATAAATAAAAGTACTCATGAGTAAACTTTTATAATGGTAAAGAATTGAAAGAAGAAAAAGTATAATAAATTGAAGGAAAAATTGCTACAGAATTCATGGTACAAGAACATAATATATCATAGTGAAGTACTATATCCTAAGAAAGAGGACATATGAAGAATTTAGAAAATATCATGACTGCTAAAGAAGAAATCAAGAAAAAAAAAGTAATGAATCATATTGACAATTCTTAGAGAAAGGTGATTATTTAAAAAAAAAGAAAAAAAAGGATTTAAATAACATAGATTAAGTCTAATAACTCTAATTAGCCAAAGTCAAATTGTAGAAAGAACAGACAGTCATACATTTTTCACCCTTTTCTGCAGAGGCATAATTGGAGATGGGTGAATGGTACAAAAAAATAGAACATTGGATTTAAATCAGCAAAACATAAGTTTTAGAGGGGCGGAGCCAAGATGGCAGCATAGCAGCAGCAACATATTGCAGCTCTCACAAAGCCACCCCAAAATATCCATAAAATAGGGCTCTAAACCAATCCTAGAACTCCAAAACGCACACAAGGATACTTCCCACTAAAGTCAGCTCGGCTTCGAGGAACCATATCAGCACTACAAACCGAAGCCAGCCTGGCCTGAAGCCATGGCTGTGCCCCGGGGGCGGCTGGGCAGGAGAAGCAGAGAAAGCTCTCAGGTGAGCAGATTAGTGACACCTGACACCTGCGCATGGGGCAGTCTGGCCAAAAGGTCTCCAGAGCGGAAAAGCGAAAGGCAGAGGTTTTGCACCCGCCTCTGCATTGCAGCTACCCGCCCGCGGCCTGTAGACAGCAGGGGGACTGAGCGATTGTTTTCAGGCCAGGGCTCTCATATTGAGCGGCCTGGATCCGGATCGTCGTCTTGGGCCTCCGTCTTGGAGTCTTCATTATCCAGTCAGCCAGAAGTCTATGGCAGCTGGGAGGACCCCAG
>JAQQSV010019080.1:0-11259 GCA_028646515.1 Pseudochirops corinnae | reverse complement strand
AACCTCCAGACTAATAGCTATATATCTCTTAAAATATTGTTTGTCCACCCCTTAAAGCAAAAATAAATCTTTAAGACTGGAGTTTGTTGAGACCAATTTAGTTAAAAATATAACTTCAGTATACACTATTCCAGATATAACTTCACGGTTTGCATAATCACAAATCATCACATAAATCACTTCTATATTATAAACAACCTTGTAAATTCTCCTCATTTTGGAGGAGGGGATCCCATTTTCTCAGTAAAGCAATTCATTGTTTAGAAATTTCACACTAGCAAGATCTAAAAGTCTATGACCCTGCCTAAGCAGATGGCCTCAAGAAACTTTGTAAATTTACAAAGAAGAAGATTTTATATGACCTTTGTGACTTTTCCCACATGATAATTACCAATTTCTTCTCCAGTTTTTCTGGTATTCACATGCAAATGATTTCAAGGCAATTTGCTGCTAGCTAAGGGCCAGTTGCTTTCAGTTAGCCTTCTCCCAAAGATTTAAGTGACAATCTAATATTTTTGCCTTGTTTTGGGTGCCATGAAACTTTTCTTTCAGATTTAGCTTAAAGCCTTTCAAAACTGTACCTGTCTTATTTCTTTCTTTATTCTCTATTCCATCCTCCAAATGTTCCCTCATATTGCTGTCTTCCTAGGGCTTCCATACTTAGCATCTCATTCATTCTTGGCTGTTTACAATCCCCTGAACCTGTGGCCAGGACAATTTTCTACCTCCTTGGTGAGCAAAATGGCAGTTAAAGGTTTCTAATTTCCTACTCTGTTTCTCCATTTCCATAAACTTCGTGGCTAGCAGGGTTGTGGAGGAGCAAACATCTCATTCCCATTGGAGTTCCTCCCCCAATTGCCTGACATTCCTTTCAACTTCTGATTGGGCTTCCATATCCCGGTGGGCAGCCTGAAGTAGTGGCTAGTCAATAGAAGCTCCATACCTCCTGTCCTCTTTGCTGAAATGAAGCATTCTCAATTCTTCCATCAAGCAGCATAAGATAGTTGGGGTTTGGGGGGGGGGTCCTTGTAATTGGACATTCATAGGCATCTAGCATACAGCACCCCCCAAAGGGATGTGGATGGCTAATTTGGGATTATCCCTGCAGAAGCCTTGCTCCCCTCACTCTTTTCTTCAGTATCTTGCCAACTATGCCAATTATCAGGGGGCAGACCATCTAGAAAGATGGTCTCACCATGAGATACTGAAGAAAGAGGGGGTCCACAACAGCGTGATAGTAAATAAATTTTATTCAGGGGAGTGGAATTTACTTATGAGGCTGGTCCTGGGTGCCAGAAGGAAAACAGCAAATTTCTGCACCACACCCAGGTCTAGCTAGATATTATAAAGGGATAGAATAAAGAAGACTTAGTGCCAAACACATAAGTGTTATGAAAGTTTTCCCATGGACAGTTGTATAACAGAGCTGTTTTGTTGTTAACAATAAAGAAATATACCCTGGTTATAATTCCATTCTATTAGTATTATTATTATTTTTTTTGCCTACCATACATATGGCTCTAGGTCAGAAATCACATCATCACTGTTATTGGTGATGTTAAGAGCTTTCTTTTATAGTTCTTCTGTATATTCTTTCCACTTCTTAATGTCTTCTACTTCTGTTAAGTCCCTACTACTTTTGTCTTTTATTATGCCCATTTTTGCACAAAACATTCCCTTGATATCTCTAATTTTCTTGAAAAGATCTGTCTTTCTCATTCCTTTGTTTTCTTCTGTTTCTTTGCATCGCTTATTTAAGAAAATCTTCTTATCTCTCCTTGCTATTCTCTAGAATTTTGCATTCAGTTGGATATATCCTTCCTTTTCTGTTTTCCCTTTCTCTTTCCTTCTTTCCTCAGTTATTTGTAAAACTTTATTGGACAGCCATTTTGGTTTCTTGCTCTTTTTCTTAGAAATTTTTTTTTGCCTCCTGTACAATATTGCAAACCTTTGTCCATAGTCCTTCAGGCACTCTATATATCAGATCTAATCCCTTAACTTTATTCATCACTTTCACTTCATATTTATAAAGAATATTATTTAGGTCATACCTATACAGTATGATTAGAGCATGAAGGTGGCACTGCGGATGGAGTGCTGGGCCTGGAGTGGGAGTTCAAATCTGACCTCAGATACTTCCTAACTGAGTGACTGACTCTGGGCAAGTCACTTAACTGTTTGCCTCAGTTTCCTCATCTGTCAAAATGATATGGAGAAGGGTAAATTACTCTAGTATCTTTGCCAAGAAAACCCCAAATGGGGTCACAAAGAGTCAGTAATGAAATGGCTGAATGACAACAACTTCTTGACTCTTGGTCTAGTGCTCTATCCACTGTACTACTTAGTTATCAACAAGCCTTAGCAACAATTTGAATATTGGGGATGGGAGATAGTAAAAAATACAGGATAACCCCTATATTGTGAACCTGAGGGACTGGGAGAATGGTGTTGCCTTCTATAAAAATAGGGAAGAAAGGAGTAGGGGAGAATTTGAGGAGAAAATGAATTCTGTTTTGGACATGTTGAGTTTAAGATGTTTACTGGGCATCCAGTTGGAGATATATGATTGGTGGTCAGAAGAGAGATCATGACAGGATAGGAAGATATCCTATCTTTTGAGAATCATCAGCATACAGATGATAAATAAATCCATGGGAGTTGATGAGATCCCTAAGTGAAGTAGTAGAGAGGAAGAAGAGAATAGGGTCCAGATCCTCACAATAACCCTATGAAGCAGGTGCTATCATTATCCTCATTTTACAGATGAGGTAACTGAAGGAGAAAGAGGTGCAGTGACTTGTCTAGGGTTACACAGCTAGTAAGTGTCTGAGGCAGAATTTAAATTCAGGTCTTCATGACTCCAAGTCTCACAGTGCATCCACTTTGAAGCTTCCTTAGAGACTATAAATCTATATTTGGAAGCAACCTTACTGTAGATGTCATCTTATCTAACCCCCTTATTTGTCAGATGAAGAAAATTAAATGACTATTCCAAGGTCTCAAGGGTAGTAAGAAATGGAACAGAGATTTGAGTCAACATCTTCAAACTTAAAATTCGCTGTTTAATTCCATGGCATGGCACCGTCTCTAAGGAGTTTCTTGAATTCCAGGAAAGAGCTCAGGATGCTTTGCCTAAAAAGGTCAATAAGCAGCAGTTTAAAGTGTAACTAAGTTAAGACAAAATAATCTCCATAGCTGTCTCAAGTCAGACAGAAGGAATCAGTCAACATGTTTTTATTAAGCCTCTATGCCAAGCACTGGGCTGAGCAATGGGAATGCCAGTGTGAAGAATGAAATAGTCCTGACAATGACAGAGCTTTTGATGAATGACAATAAATAGTGGAAAGAGAGAACTGAAAAGAAATAGGGGAGGGTGCCCCGATTAACTGATAGTATCTGACCAGGCATATCCCATGAAGAGTGGTGGATATATCCAGTTATTGTGACTTGATGGCAATATCCATTAAAATCATATAGCTATCTTCTATCTAACTCAGGGTTCAGTGGACAATAATCTGTTATCATATTGATTCTCCCAATGGACTTTCTTTTTTTTGGAAAGAGAATGAGTTTATTGGCAAACATGAATTTCTAAATCTGCTTTGCAGTTGAATAGTTGTACTGCATAAACCTCTCAGTACCTACAGTTTCCTTGCCACAAACCTCCCATACCAAAGAAATCATGTCTCTGATCTCTTTCCACCAGAATTCTAAATGAACAAATTTAGACTGATAACTTGGACTTTTTGAGACTACAAAACCAAAGACCAGACTGAGGGACTGTAGTGTCCCATCAATATCCTCCTGCCTCATGGGACACAGACTAATCAGGTCACTAGTTTCTCATTTACTCCACATTTTAGTTGCAACAAGTTTCCTTTGTATCTAAGAGGATATTTGTGCCAACTTGTAAATGAATATACTAATTAACTTATTTCTTCAGTCCAGAGGTCAGAGAGTAGGCTCTTAGATAAATTGGAGGGACGGCAAGGAAGGGAGTCTACAGGTTTACATGAGGTGAAGAATGGGAAATTTTCAATCTTCTATGTGCCTAGTTTTATGGAACTATACAGCAGCATAATATGAAAGACATAAGTCAGAGAGGATGGTCCTTCTTGGAGGACTTAGTAGTATAAAGGATCTCAATTATTCTTCACTACAAAGATTTTCTAAATGTACTTAACAGGCGCTTAAAGGAAATGTTATTTCCTTTGCCAAGATATTCAACAGCTGAACTACTCAGACAGAGATTCCTAAATGGCAGAACTGCCCTCTACTATGACCTAGCTGTTGTTCAGCTGAATATTCCAAGTGAAAGCAATTTTTTTTCTCATGATGAAATGTCTCTGTCATCCACCTTCTATTCTGCCACATATAATCAGAGCTATCTGCAATTAATAAGCAATTCTGCATTTCCTTCAAAATTCATTGAAGTACCTTATTTCTCAATGATTTCTCCCTCCATAATCTAGTCCCAACTAACTTTTCCAGACATATTTCATATTACTCTCCTTCATGTACTCTGTATCTTAGAAAAAGTACTCTAGTAGTTCCTCCAACTCAACAATCAATCTTTCATCTTTGTGCACTCTCGCAGACTGTCCTTTATGTTTAGAAAAGTTTTGTTGACCATTTCTTGACCTTCTGTCTCTTGGATTTTTAACTTCATTTGAGGCTCAGCTGATGTGCCACCTACTATCCAGAGACAGGGAACCTGTGACCTCGAGGCCACATAGGCTATACTTGAGGACCTAGTGGGCCATATGTGGCCTCGAGGCTGCAGGTTCCCCACCCCTGTAAACCTTTCTTGTTTTTCCAAAGCTGTTAGACTTTTCTCCTTCCTCATATAACCTTATAATACTTACCTGTGGACATGTTGCATTTCCCCACAAGAATTTAAATTCCCTAAGGGCAATTACTGCATTAATTTTGTCTTTGACTAATACCTAGCACATAGCATACTCCCTAATCCCATCTACAAATAAGTGAAGCAAAACTGAATTGAACAACATGAGACATCCAGTGCAATAGGGTAACGTTAATTTTTTGAATTGAGAAGATAATTTTTGAGTAATTTCAGCTTGTTTTCACGTGAGCTAAGGCAAGGTGGTTATTTTTTTGACTCACAGAATGCCCAAATCTTATAAGACAGGATAGTCCTAAGTCAGGTCAACACAGTTCCATTACACTCCTATTTCTACTGCCCTTTACCATCCCAGATGCTTGGCCATTCAGTTTTTGTTTTCTGTAAAATAGTATTAAAAATGTCTCCCTACTCACATTTTATTACTTGTGCATAACTAATGCTCTGGTATCCTTTCAAGTACTATTTATATTCTTGTCCAATTCATAATCATGTTAATTCTTTACAGCAGACAAGGTTTAAGGAGTCAAGATGGAAGATCTTCTCCAACAGAATCAGTTAACTGTCTAAGGGATAAAGGGGTTGAAGTCTGCTCGTATATAATAGAGAAGGAAAAGGAAGGCAGTCTACAATAAATTTGGGAAATGGCATAATGCTTTTTAATAATACCAGGCATCCCATCATTTAAATACATAAAATAATGCTGCTTGATTATGAATCTTAAAACCCTATAATCACTGAAGAATTCAAGAGGCTCATGACTTAATGCCCGAAGGACGTTTCAAGTCTCCAGCATTCTAATATTGACTTGCAAGTAGGAAGCAGCATAAGCAATTTCATTCTGGAAATGCATAGCCAGGTAAAACCAGTAGGCCATCCATGCAAGAAAAGTAAGATGTAGAAAGTAGCCTGAGTTCCACAATAATAAATACATAGAATATATACAGAAATATATAAGAATATATTATGCAGAATATCTACAGAACTATATAGAAGATATATTTTATATAACATATTCTATATAGAGAGTATATATAAAATATAGAAATCTAGAGGAAAGACTCTAATACAATGACTGTGAGATATTACTTCTCATTTATGCTGTATAAATCCTGTATGTTTATAGTTGATGGCAGGGACCATGTTTTTAATTTCCTATGTATCCTCAACACTTACCAGAGTGCTTGGAATATAATAAGTGCTTAATAAATGCTGATTATTGACTAAGATGGACAAAAGGGCATGGATAAGATCTACATTAACAGAGTAAATACCCACATTAACAAAACTGATTAAATAATATATAGCTAGTAAGGACTTAATGTCTGCGGATTTGTTTTTGTTGAAAACATTTGCTTCAGGCTTTTCTGGGAGCAACAAGCTCACTGGGAGCTCTTCTTGGTATTCCCAAGACCCCCACCCCATGTTTCCTTGGTCTCCTTTATACAATTGACTTTTGCTCATTTCACCATTATTCCTACCTTATACCTACCTTCAGTTTTAACCTTTTTTGACCTCTAAATGTGTGGTCAAATTTCCCATTTAAGTTCCATTGAAAACTTGACTTTCCTTGAATTAGAGAAGCAGCACATGTTTCTGACCAACAACCCTAGGTAATCACTATGCGTACTATACCCCAAAAGATTTATGACTCTTCAACTCCCTAAATGACTCTTTATTGGTTATGAAAAATCCTTAGAGCATACTGTTGTGCTTTTTGCAGTCAGAAGGAGAAAATTAGGCTGAACAATATCATCCACAAGCTGGGATGTTTATAAGTAAAGGTAAATCTACCAGAAGTTAGTATGGCAAACTAAGTTGTCCATTTATTTGAATCATGCAGTTAGATCTATATTGGGACTAAGAAAGGTCTAATCATTCTAGATTGTAGGAAAAATTCTTAGTTGTGGTGATTTTACCAACAATCTTTTTCTTACAAACTTCAATTAGAAGTCAAATGATCATCTACCCTTTATCTTTAGCATTTGAGAAGTGAATACCTGGTCCCCAAGCATGCAATCATTTTGAAACATCGATGAGAAATTTCTGATGCTCCATGCTTGATCAGAGCCACTCAATCTGGCTGCATACACTTTGATTTGGCTTATCTTCCTTTCTCTTTATCCTGTGATTTAAAATAATGTCATTTTGAGGATAATCTAATCTTTCTTTAGACTTTGGGGTGAATAAAGATTCATTTTTATATTTTTGTTTTGGTGTTCATTGCACAGAGAATTCATTCTGTGAATAGTAATTCTTTTAAGTGGACTCTGCCATATGAAATTTTTTTTTTAAACCTTGCATTTTAATGCCTATTAATGCCCATGTCCAGCATTTAATTATATAATAGAGCTAACTACAACTATCAAATCTAATTACAGCCTGTGTCTGTGTTTTCTATGATTACATGACTATGAAACTATTTGCTTACTTCAAAACCATTCCTCAATATATAATTATTATATTTTTCATATCTATATGTATGTGTATGCTACATATATGTTCTTATTTCAGCCCTAGAAAGAACTATCAAAAATCTATACATTAGTCAGAATACTGGTCAGTATACACAATTTACATTAATCCCTGGATGATAGGTTTAACCCTCCTAACTAATATGATTTTCCCTCTCCCTTCTACGTCTTTTAAATCTTTTCATACTTGTCTAAGAAGGTTAATATGATAACCTCAGTTTGTGTTTATATTATTATTGAAGAGTAATAATGGGGGCGAGCAAAGGGCAAGAAACATTTAAATAGCAGCTATTATGTTCTAGGCACTCTGCTGAGCACTATTTACAAATATTATAATATTGGATCCTCATATCAATCTTGTGAGGTAGGCATTATTATTATCCCCATTTTATAGCTGGGGAAACTGAGGCAGAGATTAAATGACTCATCCAGGTTCACATGAGTAGTAAATGTCTGAGGCTGAATTTTCACTTAGATCTTCCTAACTGCAGGCTTAAGGTTCTATCTACCACATCACCAGCTGCCTCCAAGAATAATGACAATGATGATGACGATAGTTAACATTTATTCAGCACTTTACATACTTTATCCCATTTGACCTTCATGGAAATCTAGTGAGACAAGTACCAAAAGTGTGATCATCCCCATTTTACAGATGAGGGAACAGACCCAGAGAGGATAAGGAATTTTCCCATGTTCATGTAGCTGGCAACTGTTAGAAAAAGGATTAGAATTCAGGTTCTTGTGATTCTAAATCCAGCATTATTTCCACTTTACCACACTATCTCCCATGTAGAGTTATGATAGATACAATAATAGTAATTTCAAATATCAACATAATTCAGCACATAATTTTGTATTGGAACAAATGAAATAACCTATGTAAAAGCTCTTTGTAATCCTTAAATCATTATATAAATCCTGGGCATTATCATAATGATTGTTGTTGTTATAGATTTTCTTGTGCCCTGTTCCACATGTCTAGTGCAAAGAAGGAAGATTTTTGTTAGGAATTGAAGGCCCAGGTTTCAAATCCCACCTCTAAAGTTACCAGCTGTTTGACTATTACAGATCACTTAAGGTCTCTGAGCCTATTCCTCTATCTATGAAAGGAAGATGATACTACTTATACTACTTAACTCAGAAGAGTTGTTATGAGTAAAGTCCTTTATAAATTTTAATGCATCAAATAAATGTGAGCTACCAAGTGTCAGTGTCAACTGGCCCAGGTCAAGTAAGACCAGGGGTATGACAGATGGAGAGAGGATACGAGATGTTTTCCAAGTTTGTAATTAAACTCATAGGGCTCTAGACATGTGATATTGGGCAAGAAGACATAATCAGAACTTGCCATGAGATACAAAAACCATCAGAATTAAATGGCAGAGAAATTGCCAATTTGCAAAGCAAGGAGTGATCAAACTAGGTTGGTAAACAGTTCTTGAAATGTGCAATGAGCTAGAAGTTTGTCGGTGAAATAGAGTTGATTCACAAACTAGGAAGCAATGATTTTTTAGGGGCTTATACAGATATTTCGTCTGAAATGGTAGCAAAAAATGAACCAAGATCTATACAGGTCATAGATGCAGAGTGAAGATAGCTGAACTACATTTAAGCAATTTAGCAGAAGAATTTTTCCACATTTTTCCATTTTAGCCAATACAATAGGCCACTGCTGGACTTGCACTTGCAGTGGTGATACCTGGCAATTTTTAAATGTCACAGTCAATTGAATGTATTGCATTATGAATCTGACTGTCCATTAGGACACCTAATAGGTAGCTATGTGGTATGGTAGGATAATGTAGGGCTTCCATTAAGGAAGACCTGAGTTCAAAATCTGCCTCATTCACTTATTAGTTGTATGACCCTGGTCATATCATTTACTCTCTGTCAGTCAGTTTTATCATCCATAAAATGGGAAAAATAATAGAATCTACCACATAGGGTTGTTGTAAGGATCAAATGTACTAATGTATGTAAAATGGTATATAAATGCTAGCTATAATCAAATTCAATAAATCTACTTTCTTCCAGTCAATGTTTGTTTTTTCTTTTTCTCCATTATATAGACATAATCTCAGAGTTTCCCCTTCTAACCCAATAAAGAGTATGGTTCCTAGCAAACCAAAGTTAAAAGCAAAAAAATTCAAACATACTATCAAATTTAATATTTGATAGATCATTATTTTTAATTAGGTCTGCTGAATAATTTGTTTAAAACCTACTTTGATTTTTCTTAGTGGCTATGTGAGCCAATGGTTTCCTGCAGGGCTGGTTGGCTCTACTGATTCCAGTCATACTTAAGGACTCACTATATGTTCCCTGGTTGATTTTAGTCCCTTGTGCTACTCTTAATTTGGAGGAAATTATGCTCTGTATGCACATTGTGTTTATTCTATGTGCACAAACACAAATGCATATTAAACAATGTTATTTCTTCAATACCTAGATCAGAGATCATGTTGTCTATATGGTGGAATGCAGATGGTGGAAATGCAAAAAAAAGATTCAATCAAAAAAAAGATCTTCAAAGATTCAAAATTAATAAAAAGTTTATTAATCTTGTGCACAGTATAACTTAACACTTGCATAAGCATATAATCTTTACTACCATAGGTTGTAGACCTAGAAAGGAACCTTAGCAATCCAATATGTAGTTCTTTTTTAAAAAATAAATTAATTAATTTTTAGTTTTCATGATTCATTTCCACAAGACATTGAGTTCCAAATTTTCTCTTCCTCTCTCCCCTCCCCCTCCCCCAAGATGGCATGCACTCTGATTACCCCTTCCCCCAGTCTGCCCTCCCTTCTATCACAACCTCCCTCTTGTCCCCTTCCCCCTTACTTTCTTGTAGGGCAAGATAGATTTCTATACCCCATTGCCTATATATCTTATTTTCCAGTTGAATGCAAAAAGCATGTTTTAACATTTGTTTTGAAAACTTTGAGTTCCAAATTCTCTCTCTTCTTCCCTCCCCACCCATCCTCATTGAGAAGGCAAGCAATTTGATGTAGGTTATGTATGTGTAGTTATGCAAAACACTTCCATAATGGTGGTAATGAGATTTGAAGTTCCTTTTGTATTGCTGAACTAAGAGGTACTTAGCACCTAGTTCCAGATTAAGCCTCTGTTAAAGAAACAGAAGGTATGAACTCCTGTCTCCTATTGCTGATGTAACAGGAAGGGGCTGAATAGGTAGGGGCAATACTGTTTATAAGGAAAAACCCAGAGAGGGAGAGTCAGAATTTCTTGGAACAGGCATCTGAAGGCAGAAGCTGCTGCCACCAGGGAGGCTGAAGAGGAAAGCCCCTCCCAGGCTGAGAGAATGATTTTGATTTTGAAAACCTGGATGGAGTGATTTTGATTCTGGGATCCAGCTGAGACTTCTGCTGAGTCCAAGGGCCAGCCAGAGCTGCCAGGGGACTGAAGAAGCATGACTGTGATGCTGATACTTTGTATAAACTTGTTTGTGGATTTATTAAGCCTTGACTTCCCAAGAACAGGGCCTGTGAAGGATTTGGGGTGGACTGGACACTGTGGGCTCCAATGTGGAGCAAGAACTGCAGAGAGAGCTGGACAACGACCTGGAAGCTGTCTGCCTTTGAACCCAAGTAATAGTTTGGTGAATCCAGGTAGGATCTGGGACCATGGAAGGGGATCCAGGGAATCTGAGAAACCACCCCAAGTCAAGCTGAAAGAAGACTTTACTTGGATACTGTGTACTGACTGAGAAATTGTAAATTTACTAGTGACCTAGCGGTGGATGGTCTGTGTAATTTTTAATGATTGAATAGTGAATAGTGAAGGATGATTGACTGACTAAATGATTGTACTTAGTGATTAATGACTGAATAAGTAATTGATTTGTAACCTAGTACACCCTATGAGTAGAAAACTTTGACTATTATACTTTGTGA
>JAQQSV010019079.1:0-11260 GCA_028646515.1 Pseudochirops corinnae | reverse complement strand
TCTGGAGACCTTTCGGCCAGATGCTTATCTCCCCCTTTCACAATCCCCACTCACAGCTGGTGCTAATCTCACCTGAGAGCTTTCTCTGCACCTCCCGCCCCGCCACCCCCGGGGCACAGCCGTGGCTTCAGGCCAGGCTGGTTTCGGTTCGCAGTGCTGATATGGTTCCTCATAGCCGAGCTGACTTTAGTGGGAAGTATCTTTGTCTGCGTTTTGAAGTTCTATGATTGGTCCAGAGTCCTATTCCATGGGTATTTTGGGGTGGCTATGTGAGAGCTGCGATATATTGCTGCTGCTATGCCGCCATCTTGGCTCCGACCCCCCTTCCCCCAGGGAACTGAAACATAAAAAAGATTAAATTACTTGCCCAGTGTCAAGAATAAGAGTGCTGTCCCAATCAGCTGCTGGCCCCAGGGCGAGAAGCAGGGAAGTGTGCTGGCTACAGCCCCTGCCATGTGCATGGCTCCTTCAGAGCTCCTGGCCTGCAGCTTGTAGGGGGACCAAGTGACCATTCAGAGGCTAAGAGCTCTTGCTTTGACCTGCTTGGATATGGATCATGGTCTTGGGTGGTGGTCCTGGAGTATGTGACCAGAGAGCCAGAGTGTGTGGGCGCTATACAGAGGGCGCCCATCTAATAGCTCCGACAGTGGCAAAAACCCAAGCAGTTTGGGACATAGCTCTCTCCATTCTGGAAGCAGAGTTCTACTGTGAGGCGTGGGGTGTGGGCAGCTAGGTGGCACAGTGAATAGAGCACTATGAGGTCAGGAGGAGCTGAGTTCAAACCTGGCCTCAGATACTTACTAGCTGTGTGACCCTAGGCAAGTCACTTAACTTTGATTGCCTCCCCCTCAAATTTAAAAAAAAATCTGAACTGGGATTCAAACCAAGGTTCTCTGCCTCCAAATCCATCACACTTTTCCTTATACCCTGCTGCCTCCCTCACTTTTGAATTAATCATCTCAAATTATTCCTAGGAAAAGCAACAACCACAGTCTGAATTTACCATTGAAAACTTGGTCTGTACTGTAGCTGATCTATTTGGTGCAGGAACAGAGACAACAGGTGCTACCCTTAGATATAGACTCTTGCTTCTCCTGAAACACCCTTAGATAACAGGTAGGATAACAGGCTGATAATACACATCCATAATTTAGTCAGCATGAGAGGAGTCCACGGTCTTTTTGAAGCTTTTCTTGGAAACTTTTCTGTTGCAATTTTCATATATTTAAGTCACTAATAATTCAGAATTACTTTTTCCTCCTCCTCCACTACTAGTGGTATGAGATTGTGAGACACGCATAGAGATGGTGAATGAGATAGGTAGCCCAGTGATAGAACTGGGGGGAACTGAGTGATTGAGAAGCACTAGTTCAGATGATTGATCCTGCCTGACCATAGGAGGATTTGTGGTGCGTCTGGATTTCTGTCACTCATAGAACCGCCCAGGGCAGTACTTTGGGCCTAAGGTTGGTCACACTGAGTTCTGGAAATGGTCCAGACTGAGACCTCTCCTCATTTCCTTAGCCAAATGCTGTTTGGCTTGTATTTTTTAAGGACAATTTGAGCCTGTCCTGAGGGCATAGGGCATAAGGCATGGGTGTCTCCAAGGATTCTTGGCTGATTTAAGAAACCAAAATGGAATTTTCATTGATCTCTGTACCTATCTATGTAACTATATATGTATATATGTATGTACATATCTATCTGTATATCTGTCTATCTGTGAAAATATGAGGGTCAAGTGCATTATTTAACAGTGTAGCTCTTGGTACAAAATCAGAGAAAATATGAGAGAAGGCAGTTTTTGTCCCTAATTTCATGATCAATTTCCATTCATATTGTGACAGGAAAAATTCACGAAGAAATTGATCGTGTGATTGACTGAAATCAAAGTCCCTGCATGGAGGACAGAAAGAAGATGCCTTACACCAATGCTGTGGTACACGAGATACAGTGATTCATTGACCTCGTTCCCACCAGCCTGCCGCATGCAGTGACAGATGATGTTCAATTTAGACAATATCTTATCCCCAAGGTCAGAAGTGCTTCTCACTATAACACAAGATTTTGTACTCTCTCACATGAAATTATAGAATTTAGAGTTAGAAGGAACCTCAGGCCAACCTACATTCCTGAGAAGTAGTCACAGAATTTCAGAATTTGAAGGGATTACAGTGGTCATATTGTCCATCCCCAATCTGACAAAGAATCCCATCTACCAGTATGGGTACCACCTTGTGGTCACCCAATCTTTCCCTAAAGACTTTTAATTAGGGAGAGTCACTTAATGAAATGCAGTGGCATTGCATTCTAATCTTGGATGGCTTTAATTTGAGGGAATTTTTTTTTTCATGCATTTGGATTAAGTTTGTAATTTTATAACTTTATTGATCTTGGTTTTATCCCTTGGAGCAAAATAGAACAAATTTACTCTATCTTTCTAGTAACAGTCCATAAAATACTTGAAATCAGCTATTATTTCTCCTGTTCTATTATGTCTTCTGTTTTCTTGCCTTAATATCACATTTCCTTCAACCCATCCTCACATGGAATGGACTTGTTATTCTTATCATTCTGGTTTCCCTCCTTTCAGTAACCTTGAGCTTTTCAATGTCCTCTTAAAATATGACTCCCAGAAGGAATACAGTACTCATTTGGGGGCTGATGAGATCATAGTACAAAGGTGTCTACTTCCAAGCTGCCATTTAACATTCAATAATTAACCTTTCTATATGGTCAATCAGTTTTAAATCCACCTAACTGTATGTTAGTCTAACCTGTATGTTTCCATTTTTTCAGAAGAACATGAAAACTTTTATCAAATGCTTGCTAAAATCAAAGTAAACTCCATATACAGCATTCTCCTGATCTACCAGTTTAACACCCTCAAAAAAATAAAGAAATAATGATGATGATTCTCTATTCTTCCCCTATCAAGATTAATTATCTCTTTAGAACTATACTCCAGACTCTGAGTGCAAATTGAAGTGCACTTTTTCATTTTATTTTTCTTGCCCAGGTGTCTAGGTGCTCTCCTATTTTTTATTTACTTCTCTTGGGTATTAAATCCTTATCAGCCACATTTATTTATTTATTCTATCCTTTTCAGTTCAAAGATCATTCCCTTGGTTCAGAAACAAACCAGAAGCTAAAGGAAAATTGAGAAGATTTGTATCTTCTCTTGTCATTTGTCATTTGCATCCTATAATGCTCTGAATTTTGGGGTTATCCTTTCTTTAATCCTCCTCTTTTCCGCAATATCATTTTTAAAAAACCCTCTTACTGCCCTTTGTTATTCTCACCAGTCTCCGTTCATTCTGGGCTTCACCAGTTCTGTCATTCTTATGCAACTGCGACCTGCATCTTTTACTCATCCTTGTCTTTGAAAAATCTGAGTTGGCTGCTGCATTCCCTGTGATGATACTAGCTATTCTTTATAAAGGACTTTGAGGTTTGCTTTACACAGATTATCTCGTTTAATCTTTACAACAACTCTGTGGGAGATGATGCTGTTTCTATTCCCATTTTACAGGTGAGGAAACTCAGTCTTAGAGAGACTCATGTGGCTTTCCTAAGGTCATGCAGCTAATGAGTGTCTAAGTGAGGATTTGTACTAAGGTCTTCCTGACTTAAGGTCTTGCAGTCTCTCCACTGGACCACCTAGCTACCTTATCCACATTGGTATGTTTAGACAATGTTCCTTTTTCTTCCATCGTTAGGAGTGGTGTTCTTTGTGTGATCAGAAACTAACTCTTGTCTTTCTTGGTGATAATAATCATAGCTAGCATTATGATTTGTGAAGCACTTTACAAATATCTCTTTTTATCCTCAAAGCAACCGTGAAATGTAGACACTATTATTATTCTTATGTTACAAATGAGGAAACTGAGTCTGAGAAAGGGTAAGTGATTTGGCCAGGATAACACAGCTAGTGTGTATTTGAGGTGAAATCAGGTCTTTCTGATTCCAAGTCCTATACTCTATCCATTGGGCCACTTAGTTGCCTCTGTTATAAACTCTAAGATAGACTGGGAACATTCCCAAAAATTCTCATAATATCCATCTACAGGTGTGCACAGAAAGTGTGCCAAGTGTGATAGCATCCCCTGTAACACAACATGATCCCTTCAGAGGAAAAATGTTGTGGCACAGAGGTTCTGCAGATCTGTATTTACATCCTTGTTATCCAAGTTCCTCTCATATGGTAAGCATTGGATCAGTAAAAGAATTTCCTCTTTTTTGGTTCTAGAATAAAATAGGTTTGTAGGATAAAATTATCATTAAGGAAAGTCAGGGGGGTCAGTTAGGTGGCACAATGAATAGAGCACTGGCCCTGGAGTCAGGAGGACCTGAGTTCAAATCCGGCCTCAGACAGTTGACATACTTACTACTGTATGACCTTGGGCAAGTCACTTAACCCCAATTGCCCTGCCTTCCCATCTCCAAAAAAAATTTTTTTTTCAGGGAATTATGCTCTGCTCTGTTTTTGACAGAAAGGAAACTGTAAGACTCAAATGAATAATTGAAGTCTTCCATCACTGCTATATCATGTCTAACCTCCGGAGCTTATAATCTGTCTTCTGTATTCCATGTCTATTTCTTCTTTTTGTCCAAGTTGTCTGTTGAATAATCTCGTGGCAATGTCATCCTTGATGTTCCCTCAATTTCTCTTTACCTAGATGCTTCTCATCGTTCTTCTTTCCTCTGCTCCCTATATATTTTTAATTTATACTATACCACCCTCTTTTTCCTATCCTGTTTCTTTTGAAAAAGATATATATCAGGGTTCTCTGTCAAGATACCCTAACTTAACTGCAGGGGCAGCCAGTTACTTACCTCACTCAAGAAAGCACCAGTGCATTCCCAAGAACAGAAGAGTCAAGGCTCGAAGGTGCAAGCAGAGAAAATTTATTGAGTCCTCTCCATGGGGAAGTCTTACAGTCAGATCTTAAGGCAGACTTCAAATCTGCCTCACCAGTTTGGGTCTTATCTAGCCCAGACCCACATACCATAAATGACAAACAACAAAGCCCAGCTGACTAAAACAGGATAAAACAAAAATGGGAGAGGGAAGGTGCAGTCACAAGGGCATGAAGACCCCAGGGTGTGGAGACACTTATCGGGAACATCAGGTAACCCCACGTAAGAGAATCTTGAGCAATGCTGTACCCCTGGCCTCCAAATGACCAGGGGCAGTGCAGTATGCTCTGACCTCTACATGACCCAGCTAATTCCAGGGCCTCAGACACACCATGTGCCTCAAACATTACCCCTGCAGCCTGCAATAACCCTCACAGATATACTCTTTCCAGAGCTTCATTCTTGTTAAGAATCTCATCCTACCAAATCCTGGTTATAACTTCAAGGTCAAATTTGCTTCCTTGTCTTAAAAATCTCTAATCCATCTTTTTTTTAGCTTTGCTTTCAGTATTGAAAAAACCTTTTGACTATATTTATGAGAAACCAAAAGAATAATACTTCCAGCCTTTGCTTGGTGCATCATTTGGTTCCTGGTTAGGTGTCAATCATTCCTATGTTTTAATTAAGATGTGGTACAGAAATCCAAATCCCATTCTCAAACACCATCTTACAAGATGTCCATTTCTGAAATCTGTCTTTCCTTTCTGGATCTTTGCTTCCACTTACGGCTGTAATGAATACACCTGTACTCTTAAGGTCTTTTGTTTTTGTTTTTTGTCCTAAATGCCAAAACCTTTGTAAATGCTTCGCTGGTTCTTTGTAGAAGACTTATTTTTGCTCATGTAAATAACTAGAGGTGAATAGTAGTTATGCCTTTTGCCAAGTCTTGGGAGGTTCGTTGTTATGTCTTTGATATGTGCTCTGAGAATATGGCAGACCTATATATTTTTATCATTGTCAGCAAACAACTGTTTTTGTATCTTTCCACAAGAAGTCACCAACCATTACTCTTCTCTTCTTCCTGGATATCTTACCAGATAACAACTGTGAAGCACTTTATCATCTTTAGAACACAAGGAAATGCTTCTTCCTCAAAGCATCCATCTTTGCTTTTAAGAAGAGCTACCATTTTTTTTTATCAGCTCTTTCTTTATTCTTCTGTGTGATATTATTTTATTCTTCAACATACTGACACAGGTCAGAATTAATTTCTGCCTCTTCACATCATCTGGCACATGCTTGAACTTATCAACTATTGGTTCGCTTATTGTCCACTCAGGTGGCTCTTTCCTTCTTTGAAAGATCTAATGGCCAAAAGGTTATTTATTAACTTTTGATAACCTGAGATCTGCCTCCTTGTGTCTTTTACTCATCAGTACTAGTTCTGTCCCACCAGGTACAAAAATTTGGTTTCATTTCTCACAATAGTATTGCAGATTTTCTAATTTACTATCAGAACAAGTATTTTAAAAAAGTATTAGCTCTTTCCATTCTTAAAAATGAGGGGTTTTGACTAGATGATATTTCTAAGTTCTTTTTCAGCTCTAATATGCTATGGTTCTAATTTTCTAATTATTTATTTCTATCTTCTCTTTCCAGGGTACCACTATAATACCATTACTGACCTGTTCTATATGATGATGAAGTGTTCCCCAAGCCGGATGAGTTCAACCCAGGACACTTCCTGGATGAAAGTGGCAAGTTTAAGAAGAGTGACTATTTCATGCCTTTTTCAGCAGGTAAGACATCCATCTAAAGGTCTGCATTGAAGATGGATCAGTAACTCAGGGGACCTGTGTTTCTATCCAGCTTTGCTACTCATTACCTATGCAGCCATGGTCAAAATATTTCATTTCTCTGGGCTTCAGTTACCTTATATGCCAAAAGATTAGATTGGACTAGGTGACCATTATGGTCCTTTTAAGTTCTAAAACCAGAGAGTAGGATGGAGACATGATACATCATTCTTCTAATTATCCTTGGGCTATGGTTCATCAACTAAATAGTTGGGTTTCAGGGTAGTTGTCTTATTCCAAGTAAGAGTCAGAACTGAGATACTTGCCACTCTGTTCTGCATCCAGAACCACAACATAAAGCTCCATCCACCTCCCCATATTAAAAATTATCCTCCCAGTCACCCTCAGCTAGGATCTATGTCTCAGATAGTCTTCCAGGATTTTATGTTAGCATGATACTATCCTGTATCCTATCAAGCCAAGGAAGGGGATTGGGTTATCTTGAAGGCCCATTAATCAGGTACCATTAAGACTAACTACACTGAAGTTCTAATCTTAGAGTTTACAATTTTGTAGACATGTGACTCCTGATTAGGACACATAAGTATGGCTCCTCTTTTCCTAGTTATATAGATTTTAATGGGGATCCATGGATACAGAATTATAGATGATGGTCTGTCTTGTCCTTTCACCTTCAGTTCCTGGGGAAACCTATTGGTTATCAGGTAATGGTGGTGATAGCCAAGTCTGGGTCTAGAAGACATGAATGTTAGCAGGCAGCTAACTATCTCTGGCATTGTGGCCTCCAATGGCATGACCCACTCAATTGGTTCTAATATTTGTGTTATAATTAAGAGTGAGTAGATAAGACAAGTGACTACATGGCCATGAAGTTTCAGGGTTTATTCCAGAAGTGTTTTCTGTCCATAATGGTGACAGGAAGTTCCCAATGGGAACTTTGATCACTCTTCTGTCACCTTTCCCCATTACTCTTACTCTAGGTAACTGTTCTTGAGTAGCTTAGATCTTGTGATTATAAATGAGTGATTAGTTTTCTCCCTAGAGCAATGATTCCTTTCCTCTGAACAGAAATCCCAGGATTTACTCTGTCTCAGGGGGATTAATTTAGAAGTGTAAGGATACTGGAGGGGTCTTCCCCTTTGTTCAGGAGGAACTAGTTCTTCAAAGGAGCCTAGGACCAGATAGGAAAGGAATGCATGTAGTATTTTGCCTAATACCACCAAGTGTTAGTGAGTTCCCTATAAGTCTGAAGAAGTAGTCTAGATGTTTTAGAAATATATGAATATTAACTCCTTGTATTTGTCTCTTTCAGGAAAATGGATATGTGCTGGTGAAAGTCTGGCTCGGATGGAATTATTTCTGTTTTTTACTACCATCTTACAAAATTCTACCTTGAAATCTCCTATTGACCCAAAAGATATTGACACCTCCCCAGTTGCCAGTGGATTTAGCAAACTACCCCTCTCATATGAGCTCTGCTTTCTACCTTTCAAAAAAATGTGAAAGACAACCCCTGGTTCCAACTGCTCCAGAGCCTCTTCATGTGCTATGAAGAAGCTTTATTCATTCCAGTGCTTGTTTATGAAAGCAATCTATGATTTCAGCCCAACATATCCTTCTAGCTTAATCTAATACTCCAAATTTTACCCAACATTCCCCAGAAATTCCCTGCTCCTGGAATATTTCTTCTCTTCAGCTCCACTGATTGGAATCCTACCCATCCTTCAAATCACAGTTCAGATGTCCTATCCCTGGGGCCTCTTTAGTACTTACAGTCTGTACAACAGAATCTAAATCTGAATTATACACACATCTTATCTCATATATTCTTTCAGACACGCTAGTTGATCCTGTTTTGTGCTCCTCACCAGATCTTAAGCTTCTTATTAGTAGGGCCTTTACACTATACTTGTGTGCAATTATCTACCACCAATCAGTTAGAAGCCCTTCTTTACTCCTCAAATGTCTGAGGTCATACACTTCAATACATACACATATCCTACTCTAATGGCAGTTAACTGCAATGTTAATCCTATGCGATGGCAGTTAGGTGATACCTTGGACAGAGTATAGGACCTGGAGTTAGGAAGACCTGAGTTAAAATCCAGCCTTGGACAGTTACTGGAGGTATGACCCTTGGCAAGTCACTTTATCTCTTTGCTTCAGCTTCCTTATCTGTAAAATGGGAGTAATTGTAGCATCTATCTCCCAAGGTTGTTGTGAGGATCAAAGGAATTGATAATTGTTAAGCATTTAGCACAGTATCTGGCACATAGTAAGTGCTATATAATTGTTAGCTGCAAGTATAATTGCTACAACAACAACAACAACTACTACTACTACTACTACTACTACTACTACTACTACTACTACTACTCTACTCCCTCTACTACTATGTATTTCACCTTCCTACTCTAATTACAAAGTATGTATGTTAAAAAAAATACAGGACACATTTGAGTAGTCCAGTTTGACTGAAGCATAGAGTGCCTAGAGGATATTAATATGAGAATGTCTTGGAGAGGTCTTGAATGTCAGGAAGAAGAATTTGATTTTATTGAGTAAACATAATTGAACTGAATCTACACATAAGGAAGATTAGTTGGACAGAATGTGAGGAATGGTGATGCCATGAGTTGGAAGTTAATTGGGTTTAAATGACTGAGGGTTATGCAAGGTCATCAGTCTCACTTTCTCCTCCAGAGTCATCTGGGTCCCCTGACAAGATATAGATCAGGATGACTGCAGTTGACCCCAGATGCAATGGGAAACCTTGGCCTTTTTAAGCTAAGATCTCTCCTAGGTCTCATGGAAAGGAATTGTAAGACCCATTAAATTCAAGAATATTTGTGTTGTTGGAGAGGAAGAGGCTCCTTTTTTGTTTCAATCTTTAATATTTACAATGAACATTGCTGAAGCACTTCATGTATATCTTCATTTTTAAAGAGATGACAGCAGACCCTTAAAATTCCAGAATGTGTAATCAATTTGCATAAGATCAAAGCAGGCCTGGAGTAAATGTGGGCCACGTCAGGTGTTCATTGTAGGGGTATATTGTATGGAAAAGAGATGGATATATGACCATAAACACCAGGGCACACGCTGCTCCCAAATATCTGCAAAATACAAAGCTCACTGTGTTAATGTTTTTGTTGAGTTTTTCTGCTTTACAAATAAAACAGTAAGATTTCAGTCTCTGTCAATCTGAAAATGCAAAAGGGTTTAAAACTTTTAAAATTCTCTATCAAAATTAATAGAAAACATTATTTTCTGTTCATCTTTATCTGATTTTTTCCCCCACAAATATCTAGCTATCACTGTCCATAGACAGTGGGCGTGTGGGATGTGCATGTGCATGTTTCTGGGCATGTGCCCAGAAACATCTGGAGATAGGTTTCATTGACTGATAAATTACAGTTATACAATTAGTATTAATTTAAAATACATAGTTACAAAAATGTTTTTATGAATTCAGCAATGCTTTTAAGTTAATTTGCATTTGAAAAATCAAAGCTCAATACAGTTTTGAAAAACAGCATATATATGTGCAAAATAATATTCTTTCAGTCTTATTTCAGAATGAAACCTGGTAAATACAGAGGTTCCCAGATCATTTTTATTTCTACCTGAAGGGATTTAGGATGTAGGGTAGAAAGGTGTTCACCTACTCATTCTCAGGTTTGGTATTTACAAATCATCTCTTGGTTCTGGGGAGCTGGACCACTTCACCCTCTCCCTCTTCTCTCCCTTTCTCCTCTTAGGTCAGACTCACAGGATCAGTGTAATTCTATAAAATTCAGCAACATAGTAGAGAATCACAAATTGTCTCCAGGGATCCCTAAAATACTTAGGGAGTCTAATCAACAATGTCTAGGTATACCATTACACAGAGGGAACACCAAAATTATCTGGGCCTCTGAAGCCCCATAGAGCACTCAACATTTTCTCCAAGGATCCCAGCCACAGCTAGAATAATCTAAGACAGGGAGCCTCACTTTCAGACGAACAAGATGAGATATATCTCCAGACAATATGAAGCTCCCAAGAAAGGAAACTGGAGGATGACTACTTGGGGGTTTGGGTCAGCAGGCAAACTTTATCCTATGTACTTTCACTCTTTAAGATTCTCACAATAAGGCAAGAAGTCTAGGTCCATTTTTAATGACAGAAATGAAATATGAACACTGAGCAGATAGGCACCACCACTTCAGGGTAACAACAGCAATACTTAGAAAAGATTTAGAAATACAACAGGTATCAGTATTTATTTATACAAAAAATAGCTTTTAAAAAAAAACAAACCTGTTCTGGGAACATGAAATATTGACTGTACAATTACAACCTAAAATGAAAGAGAACAGATTCTTAAAGGAAAAGTTAAATGAGTTGCAGTAAATATAGCAAAAAAAAAAAAAAGTAAAAAAAATAGTAAAAATAGTAAAATAGTAAATAGTAAAAATAGTATTATATAATATAGAAAAATAGTAAAAAAAACTATTAACAGTAAATATTTAGCAAATATAGTAAATAATAGTATAAAATAGTAAAAAAAAATCGCAAAAAATGGTAAAAAAAAAATATAT
>JAQQSV010019078.1:0-11260 GCA_028646515.1 Pseudochirops corinnae | reverse complement strand
TCCACCCTCCAAAAAAAAAAAGAACAAAAGAAAAAAAGAAAATGAAGAGAAAGTAAATCCTTGTTAATTGGGGGGAAAAGGCAATTTAATTTTAAGAGTAATCCTGAGATTTTATTCCTAGGCTTCTAGGGAGGGCTCAGATTTTTACTTTTGGACAAGAAGTTCCAAGTTACAATTTGCTAAGCATTATATCAGACAACACAAATTTAAAAGTTTTATTTCTTTAAACCTTTCTTTCTTATGTGAAAAGGCTACTAATATATTCTTAACCTTTATTATGTCATGAATTCCTTTGGTAATCTGGTGAAGCCTGTCAACTTCTTCTCTGAATAAAGTTTCTAAATAGTTGAAAGAGATGCTAAATTTTAGCCAGAAGTTAGTGAAAAACAAGATGTATTTCCTTTTTTTTTTTCCAGCTTCTTGTTTCCCACCCCAATAGGGTACTTGAACTTCAGGTTAAGAATCCCTTCACTAAACTATACCCACCTCTGATATTTCCTAGCTGTGTGACCCTGGGCAAAGTAATTGACTTCCCTGATTTTTCATTTCCTCATCTGCAAAAGGAGTGAATTGAACAAGATGGCTTCTAAGGCCCTTCAAGCTCTAAATCCTATTATCCCGTGATTTGGCCAGGAAGACAGAATGTTAGAGCTGGGGGCATCTTAAAGGCAATCTATCCCAGCCCCTTAATTTTACAGATGAGGAAACAGAAGCCTATAGAGGAAGAATGGCCTTCTAACATCAAACAGCTAATAGATAGCAAATTTCAGTTCAATGATCATAGCATTACACCATGATTCTCTATTCACCGTTTCTAACCTGCTTCATTGAAGAGGGCGGAGGTCAAGTTTTCAATGAATGACAGAAGTTCCAAGGAGGTAAAGTTGCTACAATTATTTCTTTGTATGCATACTCATTTTATCTAGAGGTTTCTCCCATTGCTAGTGAAGCTCTGGTGTTATAGAGGAAACACACACACACACACACACACACACACACTGCAAATATCTGCATCAGAACTGGTGGGCTACACTAGGTTTGTACACTAGACTCCAATTATGATTGATAACATTCCATTGGCTTCATGCTTATTTTAAAGTCCCCTTGACACAGATTGATTAAAGGCGAGGACCTATATGAACCTATGAAAAATTTATGGATTTTGAAAGAGCTTTAACATGTACTATTTGGGGCACAAATCATTTCCTGGCTGTCACTGTTTTCTCCCACAATCTCTCTTTCCTTGGTAATATACGTTTAATAATCAAAAACTGATGCTATGGATTAAAGAATCAAGATGTTACAGAATAAAGTAAAAAAAAAAAAAAAGAAATTAGATTTGTATGATTTTAACAATTCTTTAATCTGCTCCCAGGCAACAAAAGTGATTTGTGTCAGCCATTATTGCATTAAACTTTCATTTTCTTCCACCAGCACAGGATTATATAAAGGAGTATTGGATTGCACTCAGCATGGATAAGCTGAGCGCAGTCTCTGCTGCCAAGGACCAAATGGATTTCCTTCTTTTTTTGATTTATATTTTTATTGCTGTTTTTCCCCTCCTTCTAATTCCCATTGCCTTTCTGTTTGCCAGAACTGAGATACCCTCCAGGAGCAGCAGAAAGGCAGGCAGAATTATTGGCTTATTGCATATATTTATGTTCCAAGAATCCTTACCAGTCTACGTCAGAGGAGGAAAGTAGCCCCTAGCCATGGAAACTATATTCTAGTCTTAAACTAGAAAATTAAAACTTTTATGATTAAAAACACTCCTCTTTCCCTTTAAAATACGTAGACAGACATATACACACTCATACAACTAATTACTTTTGTCTAACCTTCAAATAAAGCACTTCAGATATCCCTTGTTTCTCCTCATAGCACATCTGGAAAACCACAATAAAGATATAAGACAAATAGCTCTATTCTCCCTTTGGAGCCCAGGAAGGCCTAAACAACAACTTCTTCAAGGCCCAGGGTCAGGAGGGTGGGGGTGGGGGGTTGAGAAGGGAAGCTTTTAACAATTCCTTTAAGTCCCTCCTAGTTCCATGAGAGTAAGAGCTCATCCTCATCATCACAACCACCACCACCTTCTTAATGGAGAGCTTTAAGTTGACAAAGAACTTTATGTGTGAATGAAGGAATGAGCATTACTTAAGTGCTTACCATGGGCCAAGCAGTGTGCTAAGTGTTGAGGGATATAAAAGAAAAAAAAAAAAACAAATTAAATAGTACCTGCTCTCACAGATCTTCCAGTCTCATTGGGGAAGAAGAAACATATGAGAAAGCTCATAATTAACATCATTATCACCAGAGACTAAAGTTGCCCAGAATCTTCAAAAGAAATCATTCACCCACAAAAGAGCCTAAGACTGGTGTTTTTAGTACATATCATCATTTAGTATGTGTAACAAAATCAAAAATATGTGTAATTAAGGGATATGACCAGGACCTGAGATTTCCTTGGTGTAGGAAACTTCAGGGTGAGGAAACTCCCTCTACCAATACAAATTGGCACCTTCTTTGCCATTTATAATCTTGGAGAGTTTTCCTAGCAAAAAACAAAGAGATTAAGTGACTTGTCCATGGTTACATAGCCTCTCGATGTTAAAGATAGGACTTGTAAACCCCATTCTTTCTGTCTTCAAAGCCAGTTTCAGTTTCTATACCCACTGCATCACACTGCTTCTCATGTGGAAATAAAAGCTCTTAAAATTGAGAGACTTAGCAGAAAAAATTAAAACCATATGGGTACAGAATGATGTTTATATCATTCCACGGTGTTCTGTCTACTATTGGAGTCATATCAAAGATGCTTTTAATAAGCCTGCAGAAGATGAGTTTGCCATGCAACACTTTTATTCAATTATATTTAATTTATCCACCCATGCAATGGTCTTCTAAAGATTTAATGGAAAAAAAAAGGATGATGATTTGTCCCTGGACTGTTCCTATCTTTCTTCCATCTATTACAGTGGCTCTCAACCTGTGGGTCATGACCCCTTTGGGGGTCGAATGACCCTTTCACAGGGGTTGCCTAAGACCATCGGAAAACACGTATTTCCAATGGTCTTAGGAACCAAGATACTGCTCCTCTATCCATCTCCAAGTGGGTCCACCCACATGCAGATATGGCCACATACAAGTATTAAAGGGTCGTGGCATTAGGAAGGTTGAGAACCACTGCTCTATTATAAAATGAGAAAGTTAATATGATGACAACAAAAACAATTGACATTTAAATAGCATTTCAAGGTTTGCTAAAGAACCAGTGCCATACAGAGAAGAAATGCTCATCTCATGTAACATTCTCAGAGGTGCCATTCTCAACCAACCTCATAAGAAAACTTAAGGAAGCTGAGGAAAGAAAGGTTATGACTCATTGCAAAGCACCTTGCACTTTGAGATGATGGAGAGTTGCCTTATGAACTGTGCAACCAGAAGAACAAATGATACACTGAATGTAGAAAAGACAGTGACTATCTCTCTACCTTTCTCTTCCTTTCCTATTATCAATCCCTTCTGGACTGTTTTAAGTTGCTTTCCAGAAAGGTGGTGGGAAGGGAACGGACAATGGGCTTTATTTACCCACTCTAGCATCTATGTGACTTGAGATGCTTCTGTAGCATCTAAAACACATCCTTCTTTTGTTTTAGTTCTTTTCTGATAATAAGAATTCTAAGATGGACCTGTCTAGGTTTGGAAATGAACTTATGAATTCTAGAGAACTAGGGAATGGAACTGAATAATGGCAAGGGAAGAGCTCCCTTCTCCAACACTCTTAGGATGGTCACTAACAAGAGTACTGACCTGAGTCTAGATATTTTGCAAGCAGATGTACCCAGAGTTGCTTGGACATCATAGAACAGAGGTGAAATGTAAAATGCTGGATTTGTATTCCTGCAAACATCTTTGTGTTCTGATGAGAAGGTTAAGTATCAGCAATATAGCAGATTATAACAGCTAGTGTAAATTAAAACATTCAATTAATATGTCCTGAATCTTTTTTTAAAGAATATCTTCTGTGTGTAAAAATAAATTACATTTCATCACAACTTACCTGTAAATCAAATACTTTTTTACTTCTCTCCTCCTTTTAAAGAAACCCTAGCCATGACCTATAACATAAGCTATCATCCCCAAGGTACTAGGACAGGCTTTTAGGTAGCTAATGGTCATGAAAAACGGAATTTTTCCTTACAGTCGGATTCCATTAAGACTCAACTGCCCAAATGTTATGCCTGAGTACAGAACAAGGAGTGAGCAGAGTCCCCCAGTCACTCTACACACAGCAGTGTTTATTTAAGTTTAGACTTAAAATCAGGAATATACAAGTTAAAGTCTTGTCTCTGATACATTAGCTGCATGACCATGGTCAAGGCACATGAAATCTTAGTAAACTAGACAGAACTCTAAGACTAAGTTACAAAGGAACCCATAGAGGAAAAGTGACTTGATTTGTAGCAGTGGAAAGATTTTCCACACCAAGAATTCCTTTTTCTGATGAAACTACACATCTAAAGAAAGAGAGTAAGGGCTGGGGGTAGGAGGGGAGGGCCAGTTCTGAGAACATTGCAAAGAGGTTTGTGTATATTTTCTCACTTGATACATCTGCTCTGAAAGGTTTTTATTTTTGTCTGGGTCTGATTTCATTAGTAGCAGATCAGCAACTCATTAATAATTCATAATCTTAAAATTCTGCCTGAGGTCAAGTAATTTGCCCACAGTCACACCTTTAGTGTCAGAAGCAATACTTTAACCCAGGTCTTCCTAACTCTAAGGCTGATTTAATATCCCCTATATCATACATCCCCTTATCATACCTTATCAGGTATGAAACTATCCCTATATTACAGATGAGGAAACTGAGGCTAAGAGATTAAATGACTGACCATGGTCAAACAACTGTCAAACATCAGAGGCATATTTTGAACCAAGGTCTTTTTCAAGTATTGCCTAGAAGGGCTGAAGGTTTTTGTGTAACACCTGAATAGAAGTAACAACAACTAATATTTAAATAGCATCTACCATGTGCCAGGCACTGTGCTAAGTGCTTTACAATTATTATCTTATTTGATCCTCACAATATCTCTGGGAGGTGGATGCTATTATGATCACACAATTAGTAAATGTCTGAGGTCAGATCTTCCTGACTCCAGGCCATCATTCCATCCACTATTCCACCAGAATCAGTCTCAAACAGTTAAAAACAAACTTGCAAGGAAGTGAGAACCATGGCTCATTCAACTCAGAATAGAAATTCCCTAGATTTCTAAAGAGCAGGATGGTTTGAATTTCAGTTCTTGTAAGCAGACTTTTTGAGAAGTGACTAATGGGCTTCTTGATCTCAGACAGGTAACAGGGGGTAATTCCAAAAGCAATATGATTCAGCACTATTTCAGGGAAAGAATTTTAGCTAACCAATCAGCACACATGGTGCTCTATATACAGTGATAGAAAAATAGCACAGTTATTCCAACATTGAAGTATCATCAGAGAGCCTAGTGGCAGGAGGCAGCCGGGCGGACCTGAAGTCAGAAAGATCTGAGATCCACCTTGACCATAGGAACTTACTAGCTGAGTGACTATGGACAAGTAACGACCTTTGTCTGCTTTGCTTTCCTCATCTGTAAAATGGGGATGATAATAGCACCTCCCTCTCACAGTTGATAGAAAGACAATATGAGCTACTTGTAAAGCACTTTGTAAATGGTAAAGCACAATGTAAATGCTAGCTATTATTATTTGTTGTTGTTTTTGTTGTTAAGGATTGAGAAAGCAGGATGAAGACTTAGAGAACCTCTAAAAAACAAGAGACTGAAGGCCTCTTAAAGGAGCAAAGATGTTACCACCAAGCTATAAAATGCAGAACATATTTATTTCAAAAATTTATTCCTGAACATTTTGTGGACTTCTAATGTAACACAAGATTCTATTCCAAGTCTGACAGTCAGAATGTGTGGGTGATGAAATATGTTGTCTCCACTCAGGCACTTGAGCACTTCTTTCCCAAGAGTAAGGTACATTTTCTGAGAAAAGGAAGATGCAGGAAATCTTACCTTTCAGAGCATTCTCTGAACTGACACCTGTCAGCTAGACCTTGAAGTCACATAAGTTGAAAGTGCAAAATAGGTCTTCACCTAAAAATGATAATAACTCACTCAAATGATGTCCTAGTCTATGGCATGGGACCATTTTAAAGATGAAACCACCTTAGAGAGATTCATTCTGTTCTTTCAGGCCCATAAAAGTCAGACATTAAACTAAATTCCATTCTACATGAATAACCAGTGTTAAAATGAAACTCCTGGGGTGTAATAGGACAGAATTAGAATTTTCCTGTGAACATTGCTGCCTGACTGAGAAGGGACAACAGATTTAAGTCAGTGATGGGTGGATCCCAGGTAGATGACCTGGAGCACAGAGGTTGGCAGACACCTAGAGGAGAGAGGCTGACCTCCTGCCCTTTTGGGAGGCCCTCAAACTCAAGCAAAGGACTGTGTAGGCTGCTTTCACCTGGGATGAGTAGGCTATTTGTACATTGCATGTTTTTGTACCTCATTAAGGAAACTACCTGATTCACATATTATGGCCTTGTAACTGTCCCATTTTCACCAAACCAGAAGAAACTTCTAAGATAAATGTGTGAACACATATGCTTTTTTTTTCTAGGCTGCATGTTTCTCATCTCATCTTTGACAGAACATAAATCAAGATCTAACTGCACTCTGAGAATGACATTACAAAAAGGGCTCTATAGAACCCCAACTAGCCCAATCTGAAATTAGGGCAAATTCAAATGTTGGCAGTAAGAAGTATTATAGGGGAAGGAAAAATCCCACCACAGGTATAGTCACTAGTAAGAGTGGAGTCAACATCTACATTAGGGATGTCACTGCAATGGGACCATGAGTAGGCAGTGATTGGAGTTGTAGCCAAGAGAAGATAAAGTCAGGGCCTGGATCAATGATTTTGTAGGAAGGCAATATGCCTTCCCATTGATACTGGTGCTTTGGGAGAAAGACCCATCCACCTTGTGCTAGTGGGCTACACCTTGTACAGTATGGTTTTAGTCATCTATTCTTATGGGATAGGGCTTGAAACAAAATCAGTGATTTCCTTGGTATAAGAAACTCCCAGGTAATTCCTCTGACCTACAAATGCAGGTTGGCACCTTCTCTGCAACTTAAAACCAGGGAGTTGCCTAGAGCAATGGTGTCAAAATCAAATAGAAATGCCCCTGAGAAGGATCCCTGAAGGTCATACACTGACTTAGAAAACTACATATTAATATTGTCTATATTCTATTCTATATATATATATTTGTTGTTGTTGTTGTTGTTAAATATTTCTCAGTTACATTTTAATCAGGTTAAAGCAGTGCTTCCTACTTTAGTGAGGCCACAGGAGTATGTTTGACTCCTCTGGCCTAGAGTAGTAAGAGGCTAAGGGTTATTTGTCTAGGATCACACGGCTTAGTATGAGTCAGTGGCAAGACTTGAACTCTGAAGCAGTCTCCTTGCACTATGCCAAGGTGCCCCTCATTCATGTGAGAAAAATAATAAAACCTTGCTACGTGTAATGATGATCTCTGGATCCATGTCACCAAAGAGCACAACAAGTAATATAGCTCCATTTCAGCATTGTCATAGCCCATCCTTTGCAGTCCCTGTCCCAGCGGGAGATTACTCAGCTGCTATACAACAAGACCTCATCTTCCTCTTTCCTGTGGGAGTAGCACACATTCTCCCAAGAGGGAAGAGCTGTCAAGGGCTCACAATACAAGCTGAAAAATAACGTTTCGAGACAATCTGCTTCATATTAAAGAAAAGGTCTATAAATGATTGAAGGTTTTAAAAAAAGAAGTTGAGGGAAGTACATAGATCCATACTATTACATAGAGGTTAGAGAAAAGTTCCAAATGGATACAATCAGAACTGAGATTAAGAAAAACTGAACAGTAGGAAATATTTATTTTTGTCTCCGCATTACACATTTTCCGTCCTCCTCCGACCTCTCCACTCTTTCTAAGGTTTCCTCTGCTGTTCTTTCCTATATGTCATTCAAAGCCCTCATCATTGATCTCACCTTCCTCACATAAAAATCTGCCTTAAGAAGCAGTTAATAAATGCATTAATTTTAATGTGTTGATATTGTTGTCACTTTTTAAACAGGAGAGCTAGATTAACTTGAGTAGGTAAGTTTCCTACTGGGACCTTGGGGACCACCAAATCACAGTGGTGCTAGAGTGAGACTGAAATTAATCTATTTACAGGGGCTGTTGTTGTTCATCCTTTTTTTTTTTCTTTTTGGAGGGGGGAAGGCAGGGCAATTAGGGTTAAGTGACTTGCCCAAGGTCACATGGCTAGTAATAAGTGTCTGAGGCCATATTTGAACTCAGGACCTCCTGACTCCAGGGCTGGTGCTCTATTCACTGTGCCACCTAGCTGCCTCCAATTTTTTTGCTGTTGCTGTTCATCCTTCATTTTTGAAGAGGGTCAATGACACCAGGAGGGTGACATCTTGACTTGTAAGTGAATTAGATTTAAGTGAGGCAGAGCTGCACGAAGTCATCAGCCTCATTCTTTCCTCCAGAGTCATCAGAGCCCAGTGGCAAGACATAGACTGGCAATGCCCTTGGATATAGTGGGAAACATTGGTCTAATCACTGAGAAGACAAGAGATAAAATGACAGAATGACAGTGTCCAGAGTTGGAGTTGGAAGGAGCTTCAGTAACCATCTACTCTAATGCTTCAGGGCCATCTCCAGTTATTTTGATTTATATCTTGTCACTGGACCTAGATGGCTCTGGAGGAGAAAGTGAGACTGGTAACTTTGCAGAGTTGTCCCCACTTGCATGTCCATTTCACTTTCATGTCATGGCATCACCTCCCTGATGTCATTATCCAGGTTGTTGTTGTTGTTCTTCTCCTTTGTTTTCAAAGAGGACCATGGCATTAGGGAAATGGTGCCATGACTTGCAGTTGATTTTTATTTGGCTGAGGAAGCGCTGTGCAAGGTCACCATCGTTACTTTCTCCTACAGACTCTTCTGGATCCAGAGACCAGATATTCATCAGGATGACTGGAGATGACCCAACATGCAATGGGAGACCCTGGCCCTTTTAGGCTAAGGCCTTTTCACCTGCTCACTTAGAGTGAGGTAACACCCATTCAGGTGAATAGGGCTCTTTAAGAAGTGAGCCAAGGGATGGGCAACTAGATGGTACAGTGGATGGAGACCTGGGCTTGGAGTCAGGAAGACTCTTATTCATGAGTTCAAATCTGGCCTCAAACACTTACTAGCTGTAATCCTGGGCAAGTCACTTAACCCTATATGCCTTAGTTCCTCATCTATAAAATGAGCTGGAGAGGGAAATGGCAAACCATTCCAGTCTCTTTGTCAAGAAAATCCCAAATGGGATCACAAAGAGTCAGGCATGACTGAAAAAATTACTAAACAACAAAGGGCTACATAAATGTCACCATCCTCTTTGAGAATGAAAGACAAACAACAACCTCTGTGAGTAGTGGTAGAAGTTGCCTCATTAGGGACCCAACTGGAACTGGCTGTAGTTGTGCAATACACTTTGCTCTTTCCTTCCTTCCTTTCTTCTTTCCCTTCCCTTCTCTAGGTCCACATAAAGTAGCATACTCTAACCTGCTGGTGCTCTGTTCAAAGGAATGTAAATTTTGATTACAAAAACCTCACAAGACATCCAGGGGTTTACTTCTTTCTTAAGGACCATGACTTAAATTAAAATCATTCTTTCATTGATTAGCCAACAATGGGTCCCTGACCAAGCCCAACTTGGTCATTATTTGCACCCTGATAGACTTAGACTGAATGTAAATAGCAATTGTTTCTGCTTTGGAAAGAAACCTTTAGGATCTTCCCCTCCCAGTATTGTTCTTTTTTTGAATAGGTAAAAGATGCCATTCTCTGTCTCATTTCTTATCTAACTTTAATCACTGAATGGGTGTTGCCTCAGTCAAACTGAGACCTATTAAAAACCTTAGCTTACAAAGCCCAAGGTTGCCCATTTCATTCAGGACCATCTCTAGTCGTCCTGATCTATATTTTGCCAAGGGACCCAGATGGCTCTGGAAGAGAAAGTGAGGCTGGTGACTTGGCAGAGCTGTCCCTCACTTAAACCCAATTCACCGGCATGTCATGCTGTCACCTCCCTATTGTCACTGTCCTCTTAGAGAAAGAAGGACAGACAACAGCAACAACCCCTACTTCAACAGAATCTTCTGTATAACATGCTTGACATGTGGTTATCAAGTCTGCTTTAATACCTCTTTTTGATGAGCATAAACTCCTTACCTCTGAAGGCAGCTCATTCTACTTCTGGATAGCTCTAATTATTTTGAAGTGTTTCCTTATATCAATCTTAAATCTATCTTTCTGAAATACTCATTGATTACTCCAAATTCTCCCTTTTTGTGACCAAGCAAAACAAAGTTAATTGCTCTTACATGGGAGAAAACTTCAAAACATGAAGTTTATTATCACATTTCCCTCTCATGTCTCTTTTTCAACAATTCTGTTTCCTTCTATTGATACTCATAAGACTTGATTTCAAGGTACTTCTTTTTCTGGATGCTTCCTGGATTTTTTTCATTAAACTTCATAACATATGGCACACAGAATTTCACTATAATTCCCCAAATGTTATCTAAACAAAGTCGGGAGAGAATAGGACTAATCTTTTTTTTAAAAAAAATTCTTTATACACACATTTGCATGAAAAAAGTCTAAACTTGAAACAAAAGGAATTGGAATTGAGAGCAAGAATTGAAAATAATTCATAAATACTTTAAACTGTGCCATAATTCCCCCCTCCCCTTTTCCAAATAACATCAATTGGTAACTTTTTCATGTAAAATTTTTTTATTAAGGAAGAGAAGGGAAAAGAATAATCATTTATAGGGGCCTACTGTGTGCCAGGCACTGTATTAAGTCCTTTTATAAATATTATATTGTCTGATCTTCAGAACAACCCTGGGAGATAGATGCTATTATTATGTCCATTTTATAGTTAAGGAAACTGAGTCAAATTGAGGTTAAATGACTTGCCTAGCATCACACAGCTATTTGAACTCAGGACATACTGATTCCCAACCCAGTGTCCTATCCACTTCACCACTGGCTGCCTTGTTGTTCTATTTTTTTCCACTCATGATATATGAAAGCCTCACTTATCCTTTCTGAGTCTCAGTTTCCCCATCTTTAAAAGGAGACGGTTGGACCAAA
>JAQQSV010019077.1:0-11260 GCA_028646515.1 Pseudochirops corinnae | reverse complement strand
ATTTTTTTTATAGTTCTTCATCAATTTATAAAAGATTTTAAAAGTATGTAATATTGATGTTGTGGTTCTGCCTACTTCAATTTGCATTGGTTCATTCACATCTTTCCATGTCTCTGGTATTATCTTTGTCCTCATTTCTTACAGCACAATTGTATTCAGACATTCCTCAATGGATATCCCTTTAGTTTTGAGCTTTTGCCACCACAAAAAGAGCCATTAGAAATAAATATTTTTGTACATGAAAGACTTTTTCCTCTTTCTTTGATCTCTTTTACTTATATACATAACAGTGGTATAGCTGGGTCAATGGGCATGCACTATTTAATAACTTTTTGTGTATGATTCTAAATTGTTTTCAAGAAGGGTTGTACCCATTCACAGGTCCACCAAGTGCCTTACTATGCCTGTTTTCTGACAGTCCCTGTTACATTTATTATTTTCCCTTTTTGTTGTTTTTGCAACTCTGATGGGTGTGAGATATTAACTCAGAATTGCTTTAATTTGCATTTCTTTATCAGTTATTTGCAGCATTTTTTCATGTAGCTATTGATAACCTTGACAACTGCCCATTCATATCATTAGGCCATTTATCAGTTGGGAAATGGCTCTTATTCTTATAAATTTGAATTGATAATCATTAAATGTCATATTTTGGCCAAAGTCTGAATTAATCAAACAGACTACTTTGCCTCATTTTTTAAAAAAAGGCTCCTTGAGCAGCTAGGTGGTGCAGTGAATAGAGCACTGGTCCTGGAGTCAGGAGGACCTGAGTTCAAATATGAACTCAGACACTTAACACTAGCCATGTGACCTTAAGCAAGTTGCTTAACCCCAATTGCCTTCAAAAAAAAAAGCAAAAAAAAAAAAGTCTCCTTTTCTGTCTCAGCCAATTCAGAGACTAGATAAGGCCGGGAATAGGATTTAAAACAGGCACTCTGAGATCATAAATTCCAAACCGATACAGCTTTGTCTTGCTCTCTGAGTGAGCTAGGAGAATACCTCTTCTTGTGTCAACAAACCAGAAGAGGCCTACTTTGTGGCCCTTAAGGATGAGACCCTCAATTCGAGGCATTAATTTGAGTAATGGGACTTTTTCTTATCTTAATGTTTTCTGAACATATACCATGTTATGGAATGTTAATGGTAAAGAAAACACAGATATTCTGGATCATAATTTCAAGTGACACTTTGTCATCTCTCTTGTTTTATTGTATTTACCATTTATTCAATTAAGAAAATTCCTTTCTCATACAATGATTAAACCATTATGGGGATTATAAATTTGTGTGACTCAGCCACCCTGAATTGGAATGGTCCTAAAATGTACTTAAGCTCTCTCATCCTTTTGTTTGTCAGTCCTGCACTCCATGTACAAGTAGTAAAGCTTGCCTTAAGGGAATAATGAATAAATATTGTAATTTTATATTACTATTTGTTTGTCTCCTTTAAACAAACCTTTTGAAACAGGTTGACAGAATCACTTCCTTATATATCATGGAAATGAGCACTGTACCAGAGAAGCTGACTGCAAAGTTTCCCTAGCTGTTTCTTTTTTAATTTTAGCTTTATTACATAAGGCTAATTAGTCAAAATGTTACTTTATATATACTCTAGTTGTTTTGGCTGATGGTGAATAGCCAAACTTTTTGAGGAGTCCCAATTATCCCACTTTTGATACCAAATTGTTGGAGAATTTCTCATCTCAGGATCTTGGAAAGTTTAGAGAGAATCTCACCTACTTATGGGTCCATTAGGGAAGTGGTCTAGTAAAGAAAATAGCCAAACTGGAAGAGAAAGACTTTATTACCACACCAAGAGAAACTGTTCACCCCTTTTTAATGGACAGATTTGGTTAATATACAGACTTGCTTAAAGTACACAGTCAATTAGCATCATATTGTGTTAGTGAAGTAAAGTTTAGCTAATAAATGAATTGTTAGGTTCCCATATTTGTAAAGGAAACGAGAACTCATAGCACCTTGCAAATCTGGTGATGACAAGGATATTCCAAAAGAGAGGAAAAGCCTTAGGTTGCAAAGCTAGAGGTATTTGAGGGGTCTTGTCAGCACATCAAAACCAAAATGAAGATTCTTAGTCACATATAACATTTCTAGAATGGTGTTGCTCTTTCTCCACACAACACATATTTTCTTCCACCAAATTCACATCTATCCATACGTAACATTCAAATTGCTCCCTTGTTTGTAAGACATGGTGAGTTGAGTCAAACAGGTTGCTCTTCAGTGCCCTTCTGCAGCAATTACCCCAGCTGGATAATTTAGGGACCTTTGAAGATTCTGCTGACCTTTTTAGGACGACAGGGCCATAAATTATTCAGTTCTGTCTCTGATGTTCCACCTAACGTCAAAAAAGAAATACACAGAGACAAATAGTGTCTACATGGTGGCCTAGATGGAAGATAAGACTAAGAGCAGTAAGACAGTCTACCTCTTTCTCCTTAGAGGCTTACAACCTTTCCTCCTCAATTACCACTAGGGAGGAGAGAGGCTAAGTTCCTCCACTGGAATTTTCTGTGGGCACCCTCCGTTCTGACTCTGCAGTCAATTAAAAGGCTTTTCTTTATCACATAGTAAAGGAAGAGTTGACAGTCACAGAATACCTGCAGATGCTCTGAATCCTGGGTAGGACCCCTCCATTGTACATCATGACAAGAAGCAGGCTCCTTAAGTACTCAGGTGGCAGAGAAGGCAGCATAACATCATAGGACAAGGCCCCTCTCAGCCAGTCTTCTTTACTCTTACCTTACATGGCTGTTTGGTAGTGAATATAAACTCCTTGAGAGCAAGGATTGGTTCATTTTCTGGTTTTTGCATCCACAACAGTGAACACAGTATCTGGGACACGATAGGAGCTTTAAAAATTATTATTATTTGATTGTAAGGATCCAATAAGCCAATAAATGTCCTCACTTCAAATTCAAACCTATTCTGGTCTTAGCTTATTAAAAAGGCAATGTGGATAGAAAGCCAATCTCAGACCTGGCTTTGCATCCCACTTCTTGCTTTTGTGACCCTGAAAAAGTTATTTAACCATTTAGCGCCCTACTTAACTCTAAGACTATAGATGGAAAAATAGTCACTGGTATGTGTTGATAAAGAGAGTTACCTTGCCTGGAGGTCCATACACAGATGAGTGATACATTAATGTGAGCTATTACAATTATTCTGAATTTTCTCCTTTCCACTCTGCTTTGCAACTTCAGTGGCTATTTGTCCAGCAAAGGATGAACTTTTAAATACAGAGATCACTGTCTTAGTGGTTCCTGACATGCTGCAGACCTGCGCAAGATAGCTCACCCTCTAAAAAAGACAGTATAGTTAGGTTTTCTACCCTTGGAGGCTGAAATTTCATTTCACTGAGGGTATGCTGACACCTGGTGGTAGTTTAGATTACATGTAGTAATCAAATGTATCTATGAGCAGAAATTGTTGGAATTTAAGACATATATTTATACAGAACTTGAAGATGTACAAAGCACAGCACTCACAACAAACCTGTGTGGAAGTTACGTGATGTATTTGGACATGTATAACTTGCATCTAGCTGTTTTAATTCAACTGTCATTAAGTCTGAGTTTGCTGTAGTTTTAAAATCCTGTAGTAATATACTAATAGAACCTATTGATGTCCAACAAGAAGAATTTAGATACCATAAAAATTTTTAAAAAAAGTATTGAGCTGCATGAATCACAAGAGAGATGGTCCCTAGATCCAAAATGCAGTCTGTCAGCATTTTGGGGACATTCATAGAGATGTACAATTAAGGAGAGATAAATAATTAGGAAGTACATAGATGTGTGGATGCAGGGATCATGACCTCTTTGGCCACCAAAGGCCCTGGAAATGATAGTAAAAAGTAATAGAGATGATAACAAATAGGAGGCTTGAAATCCTGTTGGGACTAAAGAGCCTATTAAGAATAATTTGTATTGAAATGGATCTTGGGCCATCCAGGATAGAATTGTGACATATAAAAAGTTCGAGACATAGTTTCTGGGTAACTAATCATTTTATTAATTATGCTTGCAAGTAATTAGTAACAGGATGCTTATTTGGTCATCTCTCCTAAACCAAAGACCTCTCATGGAACTCATTCAATGCTTATATGGCCTTGGAAGAATGGGTGGCATGAGAGTAGCACTCAACTCTGATTGGTTAACAAGTAATAAGAGAATGAATATCATAATGAGAGGTGGGCTTATTCTAATGAGGATCTGGGGGATGTGACTCTGATCACTCAGTCTTGGACAAAAAGACATTTCTTTCCAGACCGCCTCAGTCTGGAACAATCTAGACAGAAGGGGGAATCCACTTTGACTAAGACCTATCTGACTGAAACACAATGAACTGGAATCCACCAATTCACCTAAACTAGAATTTCTTGACTATTTGATCAGATCTAAGTTTTCCCCAGTTAAATAACCTACATGGGTTGACATCTGAATGAGGAAGTAGAAGGGAAAAAACCTTAGTCCTAATTCAATAATTTGAATTGTAATAATTGGTTATTAATACAAGAGAAAAATAATCATTTCTCTCAGAGTCAGCGTGAGGAAGAAAAATCATCCATGAGTATGATTATTGTTAAGTGTCCTGACTTGAAAGAAATCAATAGTCACTGAACTCTAACAGTGAGGGAAGAATGAATGTCAAGAGTGAAGAATGAAAAAAATGAAGAGCCTTGTGGTATCCCAGATTTACAGGGTAGGTCCCCAGAAGGACAACCCCAGGTTCAAGGTTATCTCTTAAGCCATAGCTCATAAGCCCCTCCCATTATCCTATGTTTTCTTTAATAGTCAATACAGAACATAAGTAATTCAAAGGAAAGCCTTTTCATAAAATAGTCTAGTTGAAAAAAAGAAGCAGCAATTCATTTTCTCCATAAATGAGGTGTCCATTTACAAAGGAAGAGTATTCCCTCAAGGGGAGGACACATATGTAAAGAATACTTGATTCTGTAGGAATGATGTTGATCTTATAATCAATCAGTCAGAAAATATTTATTAAACACTACTATATGCCAGACATTGTGCTAAGACTGGGGATAAAAAGAAAGGCAAAAGACAGTCTTTGTTCTCAAGGAGCTCACAGTCTAAGAGGAGAGATGACATCCAAACAAATGTATACCAAGAAGATATATGCAGAATAAATAGAAAATAATCAACATCAGAAAAGCACTAGAATTAAGAGGGATTGAGGAAAGCTTCCTGTATAAGATGGAATTTTAACCGGGACTACTTGAAAGAAATCAAGGAAGCCAAGAGGAAGAGGACTTCATGCATGAAGAACAGCCAGTGAAAATGCCCAGAGTGCTCATAAAATAGCAAATCAAAGAGTACATGGTGGTAAAGGGTGAGGGATGTAAGAAGGCTGGAAAGGTGGGGGTAGACTATAAAGGGCTTTGCACATCAGAGGATTTTATATTTGCTCTTAGAGGTAATAGCAAATTAGCACAAGAGAGAAGTGATATGGTCAGAACTGCAGTTTAGGAAAATCACTGTGATAGCTAAATGGAGGATGAATTGTAGTGCAGTGAGATTTGAGGCAGACAGACCAACCCTAAGGTTATTGCAATAGTTCAGGTATGAAGAGTTCAGGTAGGAGATAGGGCCTGCACCATAGTAGTGGCAGAATCAAAGGAGAGAAAGAGTGTATTTGAAACATGTTGTGAAGGTAAAATTGAGAGGCTTTGCTAGTGCATTGGATATTATGAGAGAGTAAACTGTTAAGAGTCAGATGGCTCTGGAAGAAAAAGTGATATTGGTGACTTTGCACAGTTCTCTCTCACTCAAATCCAATTCAATTGCAAGTCATGACATCATCTTCCTGATGTCACGGTCCTCTTTGAGAATGAGGAACAAACCACAACTTGTGAGTTGTCTGAGCTGCCCCAATGGGTCACCAATTAGCTGTAATGGGAATGGGAATTTGAAGTTCTTCCCTGCCCCTTAATAAGCCGAGTGGAATTTGAAGACCTTCCCTGCTTTGAAAATATACCCTGCCCCCTAACAGGCTGAATGTAAATGAATGGAGCCTGTGGTGGGAGGAGTTTGCTGAAGAGCAGAGCAGAGCCCACAGGAAGCTGGGAGTCAGAGCAGCTAGACACATTTGGGAGGAGAGGTTGCTTCCAAGGGAGGCAGGCTTGTGAATAAATATTGGTATTGTGTTGGTTTGTTGGAAGGCTAAAGGATGCTGTGGCTCTCTGTGCTGTTGTGGCTTATTAACTTCTTTGCTACTATGATGGAATGGGCTTACTGGTTTTGGGATTTAGTTTTCTGGTGTCTGAATAGATGTTTTGCTTCTGTCTTCTATATGGAGAATCTGTTATATTTTGTGATTGAGCACTACACCATTATATTTACAGTGACCATTGACGCTGTGAATGTTGCATTAGCACTACGCTGACCAGTCCCAGTTGGACAATTCAGTTCCTCCTCCACTCTCCTCTCCTCTTCACTCTCCACCTCTACTCTTTTCCCCACAACATGGGGTATTATACCCCAACATGGGGTATAATGCCTGTACCTGAGGGTGTTCTGCCCAAAGGATGGTAAATTTTGATGACTGAAACTTACCAAGTTATCTTGAGGTTTACTGACTAGATTTCTTTCTTAAAGACCATGTCTTAAACCCAATTCACTCTGACTTTCATTGATTGGCCAACAATAGTCCCTGCCCAAATACCACTAAATGGTTATTTTTTGGGCCCTGATAGCTTAGAATTAATACAAATAGTAATTGTTTCCCTTTCAGCCAGCAAATAGAGAGTCTTCTCCTCCCAGTTTGGATTTTTTTCTTAATCTAAGGTGCCATCACTGGACTCACTTGTTAAACAGGTCTAAACACTGAATGGGCATTGCCTTAGTGTGAACTTGGAAAGACCTTAGCTTAAAAAGGCCAAGGTCTCCCACTGCATCCTGGAACATCTCCAGTTGTTCTAATCTATATTGGCCACTGGACCCAGGGTTCTGGAGGAGAAAGTGAAGCTGGTAACTTTGCACAGCCCTCTTTTATTCACATCCAATTCAGCTGCAAGTCCTGGCATCATCATCCTGATGTGATGGTCCTCTTTTAGAATGAAGGATAAAAACCACACAACACTTTCCTTGTAGGCCTGGGGGTCTGAGATTATGGAGGTAATAGAAAACAGTAATAACAAAATTTGGAAGGGGGAAAAAGTTTGTTTTGGAAGGAAAGATAATGGGTCAATTTTTTGCCATATTGTGTTTATTTTTTATCTGTCTATAATCTTTTTTTCTTTCATCTTTTCTCAATTACATGTAAAAAAAATTTTAACATTCATTTTCTAAAATTTTGAGTTCCAAATTCTCCCTTCTTCTTTCCCTCCTCCTTGAGAAGGAAAGCAATTTGATATATATTATACATGTATAGTCATGCAAGATGTTATTTCCACGTTGTAAGAGAAAATACAGACCAAAAAAAATGAAAGAAAAAGAAAGTTTTTTAAAAGTATTCTTCAATTTGCATTCGGACTCCAGCAATCTTTTCCCTGGAGTTGGATAGCATTATTCTTTATAAGTCTTTCAGAGTAGGGGTGGCTAGGTGGTGCAGTGAATAGAGTACCAGCCCTGGAGTCAGGAGGACCAGAGTTCAAATCTGGCCTCAGACATGTAACACTTACTAGCTGTGTGACCTTGAGCAAGTCACTTAACCCCAATTACCCTGCCTTCCCCCCTCCAAAAAAAAAAAAGATAAGTCTTTCAGAGTTATCTTGGATCATTGTATTGCTGAGAATAGTTGATCATCCGTACACTATTGCTGTTACTATGTACAATGTTCTTCTGGTTCTGCTCATTTCATTCTGCATCAGTTTATATGTCTTCCCAGATTTTTCTGAAAGCATCCTGCTTATCATTTCTTAGAGCACAATAGTTTTCCATCACAATCATATGCCACAACTTGTTCAGCTATTCCCCAAATTAATGGGAATCCCCTCAATTTCCAATTTTTGCCACCACAAAAAGAGTTGCTTTAAATATTTTTGTATATGACATACAGACCTAGTAGTGATATTGCTAGGTCAAAAGATATGCATGGTTTTATACTCCTTTGAGCATAGTCACAAATTGCTCCCCAGAATGATTGGATTAGTTCACAATTTCATTAGTGCTCCAGTTTTGCCACATCCCCTCCCACATTTGTCATTTTCTTTTTCTGTCATATTAGTTGATCAGATAGGTATAAAGTAGTACCTCACAGTTGTTTTTATTTGCATTTCTCTAATCCATACTGATTGAGAGCATTTTTTCATATGACTGTAGATAGCTTTGATTTCTTTATCTGAAAACTGCCTGTTCATATCTTCTGATCATTTATCAATTGGGGAATGACTCATATTCTTATATATTTGACTCTGTATATATTTGAGAAATGAAGCCTCTATCAGAGAAACTTGCTATAAAAAAATTTTCCCCCTGTTTCATGCTTTCCTTTTAATCTTGGTTGCATTGGTTTTGTTTGTGCAAAAACTTTTTAATTTAATGTAATTAAAATAATCCATTTTGTATCCCATGATGCTCTCTATCTCTTGTTTGATCATAAATTCTTTGCTTTTTCATAGATATGACAAGTAAATTTTTCCATGCTCTCCTAATTTGTTTATGGAGTGATTCTTTTTGTCTAAATCCTGTACCTATTTTGACCTTATCTTGGCATATGGTCTGAGATGTTGGTTTATACCTAGTTTCTGCCAAACTGTTTTCCAGTTTCCCCAAAAATTTTTATCAGATAGTGAGTTCATGTCCCAAAAGCTTGAATCTTTGGGTTTTTCAAACACTTCATTTATTACTATGTGAGTTTATTTTTTAAAATGAATTTTTTGGATAGCTTTTGTCTTTTACATCATCATAGTTTTCCCCAGTATACCTCCACTTCCTCCTTTCAGAGAGCCACCCAATATAACAAATAGTGTTTTTAAAAACAAAAAAGTAGAAAAATCAAAATAACCAATTGATAATTTTAAAAGTCTGAAAATATGTGCAATGTGCAGCACCTATAGACCTCCCAACTCCATATAGGGATGGTTTGGGAAGGTGTCCTCTGATGAATCTTCATTTGGATCATGCTTGATCTTTATCATTTTGCTATTGTCACTTTTGATTTTATGTATATGTGGTTGTTCTTTCCATTTTTGCTGTATTCATTGTGTATGTGTTTTTCCTTGGTTTTGCTTACTTTACTCTGTATCAGTTTATATAGATTTTTCCCATGCTTCTCTCTATTCATCACATTCATCATTTCTTACACTACAGTAATATTACATTATAATTATATATCACAATCATTTTAGCCATTTCCCAGGTGATGGGCATCTACTCTGTTTCCAATTCTTTGCTTTCACAAAAAGTGCTACTATAAATATTTTGGTACATATGAGGAATTTCTTCTTATCAGTAGCTTCCCAGGGGTGTAAGTTCAGTAATAGAGTCTGATTCAATAAACACGGACATTTTAGTTACTTTTTTTATAATTCCAAATTGCTTTCCTATATAAGTGAGTTGTATCATTTCACAACTCTAACAGTGTATTAGTATGTCTATCATTCTGCAATGCCTCCAACATTTATTATTGCCATTTTTGTAAACTTTGTCAAATTTTCAGGGTATGAGATAAAACCTCAGGGTTACTTTGTTTGATTTCTTTTATTATTAGTGATTTGGAGCATTCTTTCATATGGTTATACATACTTTGCAGTTCTTTTGAGAACTATCCATATCTTTTTGACCACTTACCTATTGGGGAATGGTTATTGATCATATATACGTTACATATATGAGAAAATATCATGTATATATACTTACTGTTTAGGTATTTTGGATATCAAACACTTATCAGAAGAATTTGATACAATGACTTTTTTCCCCATTCCACCACTTCCCTTCCTATCCAAGTCTTATCCTAGTCTGGTTTTCTGTGCAGAGGCTTTTCAGCTGCCTGTAATCAAAGTTATCTGTTTTATCTTTTGATAATCATTAAATATCATATTTTTCACCAAAGTCTGAATTAATCAAATAGACTGCTTTGCCTTACTTTTTTTTTTTGCTTTTTTTTTTTTTGAAGGGCAGTTGGGGTTAAGTGACTTGCCCAAAGTCACATGGCTAGTAAGTGTGTCAAGTGTCTGAGGCCACATTTGAACTCAGGTCTTTCTGACTCCAGGGCTGGTGCTCTATTCACTGCGCCACCTAGCCATTCCTTTGCCTTACTTTTTAAAAATCCTTTTTTCTGTGTCAGCAACTCCAGAGACCAGATAAGGTTGAAAGTGGGATTTCCCCTTATCTTGGGACATACTCCTTATGGGAGGAGCCAAACACACCCAACAGCTTCTTTGTTCTCTAAATAAACTCAGAGAATATCTCTTCCCCCAGACAGGGCTAACTTGGGAGCATTCTTTCTTCTAAGAATAAGACTCTGAACCTAAGATACGATCTTAAATAATGGAACTTTTCTAATCTAAATATTTTGTGGGGCATGTATTATGTTATGGCATGATAATGATAAAGAAAACATGGAAGGTCTAGGTTGATGCCTTGTCAGTTCCTTGTGATCATAATTTTTACCCGGAATTGGGATGGCTCTAAAATGTATTTAAGTCTTCTGATCTTTCTGTTCATCAGTTAGAAATTGACTTCTAGCTCTCTGTACAAGTTCTCTAGCTTTAAGGGAATAAATGCTGTAACTGCTTATTACTATTTGCTTGTCTCTTTTAACCAAACATTTAAAAGGTTACCAGTTTAAACTTTCTTCTATATCTTGTTTAATAATACATCTCCACCCATAGCTATGAGAAGTGTATGTTCTGATATGAGTTGAAATGCCAATACACTGTGATCAGATAAGGGAATTTCAGAGTTCATAAACATGGAGTTTAGATGTTGGCAAGGTCAAGGTTATGACCAGCTTTGTGTATGTAGCTGAAGTGGGATGGAGGAATAAGTCATGGAAAAGGATTAAGTTGAGGTCCTTGGAGGTCAGGGTATTTTGGGGGTATCAAGATATATGTTGAAGTCCTCTTATAAGAGAGCAGGTGCTGAGGATGAGAGAAAAATTGTAAGCCTGATACTGAATTTGTTGAAGAAGGAAGGGGAATGTCCTAGACGTCTGTAGACAAGTACCAGGATTTTATTTTTATTTTTTTAAATTTACTTATTTACTTTTAATTTACAAGATTCAGTTCCACAATCACTTGAGTTTCAGATTTTCTCCCCTCCCTTCCCCCCCCC
>JAQQSV010019076.1:0-11260 GCA_028646515.1 Pseudochirops corinnae | reverse complement strand
TTTTTTTTTTTTTTACTATGTTTAAGAGCTGGCAATGCACACATCATATCAACTATATTATTGTAAATGTACCTTTGTGAAGAAAAAATTCAGTAACACATTCAATTCTAATAATGGATCTGTTTTATGCTACTTTTGTCCTAACAATACTTTTAAATATTATTCTATTTGTTGTGCCTTCTTTTCCATCCCTAATAGTTCTTTCAATTATTTCTGAATCGGCAGGCAGTATAGATTGTACCTTTTTTGTTGCAAAATAATTTTGACAGGATTTATTCCTGAATAAATGACTTCTATAAACTACTATACATATATATGAATACACCTGTACCTGTACACACACACACATACACATGTGTGTGCTAGTGTACATATACACATACACATGCAGGTATGTGTGTATGTGTGTATACCTTGCTTGAATTGCATTAGAATATTATATTCTATTAAATTATAAAGCTTGTAATGAGTTGATTTATTGTTGGTTACCTTGCATTGGTTGTTTGATCAAATACACCACTGTTGCTATGCTACACATATGCAGCCATCATTTCCTCTATACTCCAGAATCCTTTCTGACACATGAGAGATTTATTTTTGGGATGCATAATGATTTGTAGAGTTTTGTTTATGTAAGATTTTAATGGTTATTACAGAACACCATTTTGGGATTTTTGGTGGCAGATAAAAACACATTGTAGATCACTTCCGCTACCATGTTTTAAACACATTTCATTCATTTATGCCTTTTTCTGTTTGTGTGTCATTCTAATTTGTATGATGGTACTTTGCGTACATGCCTTTCCCATCTCTAAACTGTAAGCTTTTGGAAGACAGAGACTCTGGTTTTTAGAGTTTGTGTTCCCAGTATCTAGCACGATGATGGACACAGTTGGACTGGATCTGAGATTTAACTGGTGTAGTTACAGGAGGGGGAACCTGAAGCATTGAGGCCACATGTGGCCCACTAGGTCCTCAAGTATGGCCCTTTGACTGAATCCAAATTTCTCAGAAAAAATACCCAGAGATAATAGGTTCCCCACACCTGGTGAAGGGATATCTTATAAGGATGTACCCACTACTGAAGCACATCAGGAAGAGCTCTGTGATTTACTCTCACAGAGTGGCTTGTGAAGCTCATTGACTTGCCCAGTAACAAACAATCATTTGATGTCACAGGCCTGAATTCTATCCAGACATTCTTTCCTGACAATTCTCCTCTCTTCCTTTTACATTGTGTATGATATATGATTTCATTAAATTAATTTAGTTTGGGCTATTTGTTTATTAAACAAAAGGATTCTAATGAAGACTTAGAAGTGATTATGTAATTTTACTTAAAATCTCTGTTAAGATTGTTGCTTATGGTGCCTGCCTTCAAGGTACTTATAGCCTCCTTGGAGATTATATGTGAAATATGTACATGTAGTACACTATGATAAGGAAAAGGAAAGAGTCAAGTAAAATGTAATAGGAATATTTGAAGAAGATAACACATGTGGCTGAAGTCATCAGAGTGAGATACACAAAAGAAGTTAGCATAGCCATTGAGTTAAACCTGCAAGGAAGATAAGGGTTCTTAAAGGCAGTGATAAAAATCACATATTCCAGGCATGGAGTAAATGCATGAAGATGAAACCAGAATACCTCAATTAATTCAGTTTAATTAAAACCTAGAGAGTAAATACTAAAGTAGTGTGAAATAAACTCACAAAAATAATTTGAGGGCAGATTTTAGAGGTTCTTAACCAAAAACAATTTTTATTTTATCCTAGGGGGCTTTTGGGGAAAATTTCTGAGCTGGAGAGTGATATAATGAGACCTATGCCATAGGAATATTCTTTTAGTAGCTATTTGTAAAGGGGAAAGAAGAAGAGGAAAAATGGTTTTAAAAAGATCACTGGGAAGGTTATACATCTCTAAATTAGAGGTGAAGATGACTTGAAATAGGATGGTAGGCATAAAAGTGGTTAGGAGAGGAAGGAGGGAGAATTGTCATGATGATGTCTAACTTTAGGGGTTGCCTGCTGACTGTATATGAACCTTGAGGAAAAGAAAAAAAAAAGAAACATATGTTTATGTACATTTATATGTATGTGTATATACATATGTATATATATGTGTGTGTATCTCTAGATAGATAGATAGATACACACACATATATGTATACATATATCTCAAGAGATTGAACTTAAGCTACTAGGAGATAATGGTACGTGTAAATCCAGGCACTAGCAGCTTTTCAAAGAACTGCTTCTGTGAATAGATTTAAAGTTCTGATCACATAGTAGAGTAAACTCTCTATTTATTCAGCAGTAATTTAAGGCAAAACATTCACAGAAACCAAAGTGTAGTATTCACAATGTTATAACATAACAACTTATCACTAAAGTAGCCACATAGTTTTCACCAAAGTGGCCACAGAATTTTAAAGTTTAAAAGATATCATTCAGTAAATCCTTAACTCAATCATCCTTAACGAGCAAGCCTCCATAAAGGACACAAAGTACAAAGGTCAAAGTTCTCCACCCCTAGGTCACAGTAAATCATGATCTTCTGTAAAGCCACACACAGCAGCTTTCCAGTGGTGTGCTGCTGTAAACAGCTTCAAGGTTCTGATTACACAGTATAGTGAACTCTCTATTTATTCAGCAGTAAATTAGAGCAAATCATTTGCAGAAATCAAGGTACAGCTTTTGCAATGACATAATAACTTATCACTGAAGTGGTCACATAGTGTTCACCAAAGTGGTCACATAGTTTTAAACAAAGTACATTCATTCAGTCATTTAGTAAGCCCTTAATTCAATCATCCTCAGGGAGGTACACAAAGTACAAAGGTAAAAGTTCTCCACCCATAGTTCACGGTAAATCATAATCTCAGTCAGTATACAGTAACCAAGTAAAGTCTTCTTTCAGCTTGACTAGAGCCTTGCTCTCAGCTTCCATAGTTTCTACATGGTCCCAGCTCCAACTGTCACCTAGGTTCAAAGACAGGCAGCTCCCAGTTCCTTGTCCAGCTCCTTGTCCAGTTCTTCATCCAGTTCCTCTTCCATATTCAAGTTCAGAGGGTCCAGTTCACCTCAAGTCCTTCACAGTTCCTCTTTTTGGGAAGACAAAGCTTGACAGAGCCACAACAATATTCATGCACATTGCTGGCACCATCGTCAGTTCACTATCTACCTGTGAAATCAACTCAGACCCACCAAAAAGGTCTGAGAACTCAACACACATCATCAACATCAAAATCAACATAGACCCACAAACAAGGTCCAGGAGGTCACACAAATCATCAGTAAAGTCCCAGGACCTCCAAAACCCTCCTCCAGGGCTTCTATAAAGAGACAATCAGAAAATCCTCTTTCAGGGCTTCCAGTAAGGTCCCAGGGCTTCTGTACAAAGTATCACAAACATCAAAACAGACAGAAAAGACAAACATAGAGTGCTGAGATAACACAAGTTTTCTCCTTCTTGACTCTGCAGCACAAGAGTCCTCTTCTCAGTTCTGCCGTCTCTAGCCTGGGCCTCTTCATATATATGGTCATTAGCTCCTCCCCAGGAGTTCAAACACTGTGGGGTTCACACATTCTGTTTCTTAACAGACTTGATACAAGGCTCAAAAGAAACTTCAACTGAAACAAGGTGTTAATTCAATAGCTGAAACAAAGTTCTAACTACTTCTTTGCTTGCCATTACATCTTCTCAGTCAGCATTAAGTACCCAAGAATATGTCTTTTCATTTTAACTTGAGATTGAGTCTCAGATTCCATGGTTCCTCTTCGATGGTCCCAGCTCTTGCCTGATTCTACCTAACTGTCACCTGGATTCACAGGCAGGCAGCTCTCAGCTCCTTGTCTAGCTCCTTGTCCAGCTCCTCGTCTAGTTCCTCACCCAGTTCCTTTTCCATATTGAAGTTCACAGTGTCTGGTCAACCTCGTCCTTCACTGTTTCTGGGGAGACAAAGCTTACCAGAGCTAACACAACATTCACACACATTGCTGGCACCATCATCAATTCGTTATCTGCCTGTAAAATCAACACAGATGCACATACAAGGTCTGAGAACTCAACACAAATCGTTAGTACAGTCCTAGGACCTCTGAAACCCTCCTCAAGGACTTCTGTAAACAGATAACAAGTAAATCTTCTTTCAGGGCTTCCAGTACAGTTCCAGGATTTCTGTACAAAGTATTAAAACCAAAAATCAACACAGACAGAAGAGACAGAGTGCCTGGCCACCACAAAATCCCCTTTTCATTTCTGCTCTTTCCTAGCTTGGGTTTCTCTTCACATATGGTCATTAGCTGTTTGCTATTCTACCCCTTCCCATTTCATCATCAAATTCCTCCCACTGTGGGGTTCACAAGTTCTGTTTCTTAACAAAAACTTGATAAAATCATGGGCAAGGCTTAAAAGAAATTGAACTGAAAAAACTTGCTAAATAATTAAATATCTGAAACAAGGTGGTAGGTACTTCTTTGCTTGCCATTACAGTACCCTCCATAAAAATAGAAAAGTTAGGGACAGAGGATTTTGGGGAGACAAGATGATGAATTCAATATCAAACATGTTGATTTTGAGATGCTTCCGGGTAGAGAGGTCCAGTAGGCAACTGTAGATGTGAAACTACAACTCAGATATATAGATACGTAAATTTGGGAGTTATTTGCATAAAAGTGATTACTAAATCTATAGAAGATAGAGAAATCACCTACAAAGGAAGGATAGAAAGAAAATAGAATTCCTTGGGTCAATTTGAGAGATACTGAGAATTAGAGACTGGGAATGAATGATGATTCAGCAAAGGAGATTAAGAAACAACAGCCAAACAGGCAGGAAAATGACTAGGAAAAGCAAAGCTTCAAAAGGAGGATACAATATTACTGACTCAGATATGGGAACACTTTTCAAAAGCTGCATACACACACACACAGAGACTAGAAAATGATATCAAACTTATCATTGGTAACTGTAGAAGTAGAAATTTCAGTAGATAAAGTGTGAAGTAAAGAATAGATGGTAAGAAAATAGACACAGAGAAGTCGAATGTTGAAAGGGAAAAGGTAATATGTTGATAGCTTGATGAAATGACAGGGTCAAGTGAAAATTTTTAGAGATGAAGAGGCCCAAACAAGTTTGTAGACTGCAAATCAAGAAAAGTTGATACTGCAGCTGTAAAAATGAAGCAAGTTTCCAGAGAAGACTGGAGGAGATGGAAATCTGTGGAAAAAACTATGGAACTTAGCCATAGTTAAAAATCATCCATTTATTGAATATAGATGTAGCATGGACAATGTGAGAGAGTTATTCATAAATGGGTGAAAATATTTGCTTACAGAAGCAAGAGCTCATTTGACCTTAGAAAATATAAATTTATGTTTAACCAGTTTTCATGATTTTTACAAGGTTATAGAATAGTAGTAATTTATTGATTACAAGAGTCCAGAAAGAGGAGTAGAGAAGCAGTTGTTAGTAATGACATGGGGTTGAGAATTGTCAATATGAAGAGAAGGATAACTGTGTTAAATGTTCAAGAGTATAACACCATATATTAAAAGTGAGCATAAGTAAAGAATGAGGCATTCAAGAGGAAATGACCATTCCTAAAAAGATTCACAAAGATGGGTTCTATGAATTCTAGAAGACCCAAGAGAAGAAAAGATTTAATGATGAACAAATTATTTTTTAAACAATAGAGGAAGAATTCTCAAAAAGAAAGTGGAATGTGAGGTAAGGGGAGGAGAGAGACTAGAAAGAAATAAATCTGTATCAATAGATGAAATTATGAAAACTACTTAAATTAAAAAAGTAATTATATAAGCCAAAGGACTGCTATTAATACAGGTTGTTTTTTTCTTTTACTTTTTTTTGTTTGCCTTCCAAGTGTATGACTAGGGAGAATATTTTTAAATCTCAACATGACTTAATAGCCAGAAGGAATATATTAATATTAAATAATATTCATTTAAATACCAAATGATGGAGCTATTTTAATAGCTTTTGAATCAGTATCAAAGTCCTTTAATGAGCAAACTATTATATAAAATTAACTATGTGCTTTATAATTGGGAAGCTTAACTAATTCATGTCATTTGACAATACTTCCAGCTTGTTTCCTCTAAAGCAAAGATTCTCTTTATATTTTTGTGCATTTATTCATGATAGACCTGTAGCTATCACTATATTTGTTCCTGGTATTGTTTTTGCTTACAATGCTCAATCACAAATAATTACTTAATTGTTTCTCACAGAAATTTTTACTGACTCTGAGTTTCAAAGAAACATAACTTGGCATTTATCGAGAGAGTTATCAACAATATTAGGCACAGAAACCAAATTTTTGGTCCTCGTATTTCCAAAAATGCTTCTCCCTAGTAACTGCTCATTAGTTTAGTGTTGTCCGCCATGCTTGAAGAGGGCCAAAATGGCATTATTATATTGTGGTCAAAGTATAGTATGTCTGATTGTGGCTAATCAGACCTATATGAGTCCAGAAGGCTCTCCCACAGGTCAGACACAAATAGTGCATATAAACATTCAGAGTGGCTGTGTCTCTAAATTTAAATATCTCATGTTTGTTTTGAGCTACTTCCTGAAGGAAATTAGTGTCTACTTATGATATAATAATTAAAAATAAACCAAGGCTTTGGAAAGAGAATAATTTTTAAATTGGTGAAGAATTTTAAAAGTTGTACCTGACTTGGATATTGACCAATTCTACAATTTTGCTTTAGAATCACTTTGAGAAATAGTGAAAGGTAGAAAGGCCTAGTGTGCTGTGGTCCGTGGATCACAAAGAGTCACACACAACAGAACAACTTAACAACAAAAACGTTTTTTTCCAACTCTACTTGCTACTAAAGAACATTGTCCCGACCTCACTATCACACAGTATATTTGAAACTGCCTGTTATTCTTCTCTGTCCCGAATATGATGTTTCCATGACAGCATTCTAATACTTACTAGACCCAGAAGTTATTAGATCCTTGGGCTGGATATACTAGATGTTGTCTCCATTTCATGGAGAGATAGAGAAAAACAGGTAATGGCTATTTGTTCCTGTCAGCCAAGCAGAAGCAAATGCCTAAGACCAGACTGACCTCCCTACATTGAGCTACTGAGTGACATGAGAAATAGTCACAGAAAATGCAGGCTGAGTTCCTCATTAATGAAAGGCAGTGATTGTTTTGATGGAAATATTCACTCAGTACCTGCTTTTCATTGCTGAGTAACAATGAATAACATCTTTGTTAGGGATGGGATTGAGGTGGGGGAAATAACATCAAATGAATCTAGAATTTAAACTTTCTAATATGATTGTTAAGGTTGGGAAAACAATATTTGTCCTGGTTATAAGCCCTGAAATTTCTATTGCTCATAACATATTTGTACATAATCGTGGCATTAAATAACCTATTATCTTTTTAGGGTTATTAAGGTGAATATTTTTTGTCTTTTGTCCATCTCACATTAAACCATATGAAATATTGTTGCCTGGAACATGCAGGACCAAATTTGTGTCCTTTATTATTATACTTTGCATGTTTCTCTGCATTCCAGTGTGAAGTAATTGCAGGTGATTTAAGGTTCATTGAGTGGGACACAGAGGGAAAAAAGGGAAGTGATTGGTGAGGAGTAATGTTATTCCCTCTACAAGTATAAGAACTTCTATTCCTAATGTGGGAGTTGAAATGTACAATTAAGCTAACTCTTCCAAACATACTTCCAAACTGCAGAATCATTTTTTTTTTTAATGTATTTCTGTTCATGTCTTTTGGATTTCATTTGTTTGCAAATATATGCCCTCTTTTCTCCCCTAATCAGGAAAAAAAATAAGAAAAATTAGAGAAAAAAAGAACAAACATATTGACCTATCTGACAGTATGTCAAACCCCAAATTATTTGTTTCTGGAGTGAAGGAAAAGAGTTGTGTTTTTAACTCTTCTTTACTACTTAGTTTGGTCATGATAATTACAGTATTCAGTTATATTTATCCTTATTATTACTGTAATTGTGTGCATTTACCTGGTTATGTTTATTCTGTACATCAGCATATATATATATGTGTGTGTGTGTGTGTGTGTGTGTGTGTGTGTGTGTGTGTGTGTGTGTATTTCCACAATTCTCATAATGTTTTCATTTCATTCATGTATCACAATTTGTTTCTAGCCATTTCCCAACTAATAGACATCAGTGCTCCATCCCTCCCCCTATGTTTTTTTACCATAAAAAAAAAAACTTATTTATTGATAGTTTGCTTTTTATTGGAGTTTTGTCTTTATTTCTTATTTCTTTTGGTCATGTCTGACATTGAGATCTCTGATTAAAGGCTATGGGTCTTTTAGTCAACTTATTTGCATAATTCCAAGCTGCTATCCAAAATAGTTGCACTTATTTATAACTACCAACAATAGACTACTGTGACTAGCTTGTCATAACCCTTCTAGCATTCATTGTTCTCATCTTTAGTCATCTTTGCTGTTTTTTTTTTTTTCCTTTTGGAAGTTGAAACCTCAGGATTGCATTGCATTTATCTTATTAATGATTTGGAGCAAAACTTCCACATGATTGTTAACATTTTAAAAATTATTTTGAAAACTATTTCTTCCTATCCATTGGTAAAATCCATCAAGGGATGTCTCTCTGTTATATGTTTTATGTTATTTCATCATATTTCATCATATGTCTCATCAAAGGAATTTTTCTCCTCTATGGACACTTTCCCATTTTATCTTTGTTGTATATCATTTGTTTCTGCTGAAGATTTTCAATGTCACAGAATCAGAACCATCTGTTTTATGTTTTGTGATTTCCAAAATCCTGGATTTGGTTAAAAAAAAGTTTCCTTTTAGCTTTATGTTTAATGAAAGTTATCTGAACTCAGAACTCATTTTCTTTCAACTTTTTAATGAATATCATTCAGATTATATGGCCATTTGGAACCTGAATTTTCATGATTTGTGTGTGTGGTGTCAGATGTAGGTGTACATCTAATTTCCGTTTAATTGATTTCTACTTCACACAGTAGTTCTTTACAAATAGAAAGTTCTTCCATAATTAGTTACAGTAATACTGAATACTAGATTTTTAAGTTCAATTGTTTCTGATTCTTATTTATCCAGGCTGTTACTATGGTATCTTTAAAGAGATTTCTATATTAAGAACTGATCAAGTATTCTTTTTTAGCCCAGCAGGGTTAAAAAAAAAATGATGAAAAGAGTTGAGAATATTTATGGCCAATAGATCCAGGACATTTATGGGCCTCTATCTATCACACTAGAGTTGTCTTCAGATAAAACACATAAGCAAGAAAAAGGAGGGTTTTTACTTTTCCTGTTTGGTAAACTCCATAAAATGTTATTTGCATTGCGAATGTTGCATGGAGATAGAGAAAATAAGATATAGTCAACCCTTCTGTATCATATGGGTTACAGGTCCAGCACCCATGTTATCCGAAACATTCACATAAAAGTTTTTGGCTCTCTCTTCCAACCAGAGAAGATGTTTGAATTTTTTTGGTATAAAAAGATAAAATATGTTGATATTATACAATACTATATGTATATTCTATGCGTCTCTGAGTTTCTAAACTTTTTCTGTGTCATTTGCTGGCCTTTGTGTGTTATCTATACCTTCTACAAAACTCTCCCAAAATTCCCATTTAATTTCTTCAATGGGGAAAGTTGTCACATGGAAAGGCTAATTACATATAGGCTCTTGTTACGATGGAGTAACATGAGGATGGGTATGTATGTATGCCTTTACCTTTTGCCTACTAGAATAGCTTTTATATCTGCAGTTTTGCCTGGTTTTGTCTCCATGGAACAAGATGGCTCTCTGAGGATAAACACATCACTTCTAATCTCATCGCCATGCTGCTAATTCAAGCCTGAATACCACTTTCCTCAGCCTCCTCTCCCCTCTGATTGGAGGGCTACAGGGTTGAGTATAAACTCCTCCCAAAAATCTTCCTTTATAAAGGTAAAAAATTAGACATCTAACTCACTCCACTTTGTATCTGCAACTCTATCTGATTTCTACCCCCGGGGAAACTAGATACCCCTTAGTGTTTCCCCCTGCCCAATCCCTTTCCATTCTTCTTTCTTGTCTTCTCTCCTCCCCATCAGATTGTAAGCTTTTTAGGACAGAAACTTTCTTTTTCTTACTTGTATCCCAAGAGCTTAGTACAGTCTGTGGCACACAGCAGGAGCTTAATAAATGTTTATGGGATTTAATATTATATTTTCCTTGTCCTCTGAGGGTTCCCATGGTGGATCTGAACCATGCATTTTCCCACAGGATTGTGAATAGTAATGGGTTCACAAATTAAGGTTGGAAAACATTGCATACATCCTCATCTACACCTTGAGAGATCACTTCCTGCTCAGTATACTTAAGAAGGCTTCGAAGCCTGGTAATCAGGTAGAGCAATTAAGAGAGAAAATATTTTCACTTTTAAATTATTTTGCTTGTTGTACTTTATACTTTGCTTGCTGCCAATAATATGATGAGCTTCATGGAAATGATCCTTTTATTTTTAACCTTGCGAGAACAAGATTCTTTTCAAAATAACAATAATAATAATAATAATAACTAACATTTATGTAACACTTAAAGATTTGCAAAGCGCTTTATGAATTGATCTCATTTTATCTTCACAACAACCCTGGGCAGCAGTGTTACTGGTAGAATTATTTCATTGGTGAAGAAACTGATACCAACAGAGATCCAGTCACTTGTTCAGTGTCACACAATTAGCAAGGTTCTAAGTCTGGATTCAAACCCAGGACTACCAACCCACTATCTACTGTGCTACCTAGCTTCCTTGATCTTGTGATATGGATACACATATTCACATATGTATATACAAAGACATTACTTAACTATAAAAAACTGAGACTGATTTTAATGTGTCATTATGGAATCAATTTCATTATTTTGCTCATTATAGTCCATGGTGGTAGTCTGATTATGTACAGAATATACATTATATAATATATTATTGTTGCTGTTGTTCATTTATTTCAGTCTTGTCTGACTCTTCATGACCCCATTAAGGGCAAAGATACTGGAGTGGTTTGCCCTTTCCTTTTTAAATTAATTTTGACAGATGACGAAACTGAGGCTAATAGGATTAAGGGATTTTCAAAGGATCACACAGGAAGTAAATGTCTGAAGGTGGACTTGAATTTAGGTCTTCTTAAGTCCAGGCCTGGAACTCTGTCTACTGTGCCACCTTACTGCTTATAATAGTATTTA
>JAQQSV010019075.1:0-11261 GCA_028646515.1 Pseudochirops corinnae | reverse complement strand
CCCCTATATTTCCAGTTTTTTGCAACCACAAAGAGAGCTGCAATAAATACTTTTGTACACTTCTGTGATCTCTTTGGGATATAATCCCAACAGTGGTATTGCTGGGTGAAAGGGTATGCAATTATTTATAGCCCTTTGGGCATAGTTCCAGATTGCTCTCCAGAATGGTTGTATCAATTCACAACTCCACCAAATATGCATTAGTGTTCCAATTTTTCCACATCCTCTCCAGCATTTGTCTAGGCTATGTTTTGAAGGAACCTAGGGATGCTGCAAGGCAGAGTTATGGAAACCATTCAGATACAGGACCACCTGGGCAAGAGCCAGGAGGTGAGAGTTCTTGTGGTTTAATTCTTTTAAATTCAATGATCACCTCAGTTGTGAATGACCTAGTTATTCTCAGCAATGCAATGATCCAAGACAATTCCCAACTCATAATGGACTCACAATGAAAAACACTATCCATCTCCAAGAGAAAGACCCTATGAAGTCTGAATAGGGAGCGAAGCAAAGCTTAAAGAATTTCTTTATTATTCTCATTTGGTTTTGATCTGTGTTTTCTTTTGCAACACGGCTAATGTGGAAACATGCTTTGCATGACTACATGTACATCTATATCAAATTGCTTGTCTTCTTGGGGCATGAAAGAGAGCGAGGGAAAGAACTTAAAACTCAAAATTTTAAAAATACATGTTAAAACTGTTTTTACATGTAATTAAAAATAAAAAGGTTGAAATATTTCTAAAAATAAATTCTATGATTATTTACCCAACAACTAATCATGATTCTGGAGGACTCATGAGGAAACACATTTCCTCTCTCCTGACAGAGAGGTGAAGGGCTCAACTGAAACACACATTTTCTGGGTGTGTCTAAAGCAGAAATTTGTTTTGCTTGGTTGTAAAATGGATTTTGTTTTTCTTTCTTTTTTAGGGGGAGTGGTGAGGGAGAGGGAAAGAATATAGATTTTTGGTCACTGAAAAATTTTTTAAATAATTTTTAAAAATGTATTTTAGTTGCAGATTTCAATTTTAAAAAGGAATCCGAGGGGCAGTCAGTAGGGAGATGCAATATTGTACACAGGGAACTGCCAAAAGGCTCATTTCTTTGAAGCGTAACTAAGTGCATGCTGGAGGATAATGTTCAATCAGTCTGGAAAACAGGCTGAAGCCAGACCCTGGAGCACTTGGATGTCAATCTAAAGTATTTAATAGACAAGCAAAGGGCAGTCCTTGTAGCTTCTTTGGTTGAGGAATTAAGTGGTCTCACCTGTACTAATATCTCTCTCTCTCTCTCTCTCTCTCTCTCTCTCTCTCTCACACACACACACACACACACACACACACACACACACACACACACACACACACATTCACGTATATCTGACTTTGGTAGCAGTGTAGAGAATGGATTTGGGGGAGGAGGGAGATTGGAGACAAGGAAGGCTATTGAGAGGTCTTGCAAGGGTCCTAACTCCTCATAACTGGGGATCTTTCCATAACACAGTAATGACTCTTTTAGGTAAGTCAGGATAAGCATCCATACTTTGTAAATACATCTCTTTTTATGCCTTTCTATTTGTTCTCTTTTCCTTTTTGAACATTCCAACCTCATTCTGGGGAATTAAAGGGCAAAGAGATCTCAAACATTTCCATCAGGATAGAGAGGTGCAAAGCCCCTCCCTGGAGACGGGCATCAGGGTTGAAGGGAGTAAGCTGTTTAAAGCCCTGGAAACGGAACAAAGGAAACACCTCGGAGCCACAGAGCAGACAACAACATATCTCCCAGTAAATACAAGCACAGAACATGAGCATGGAGGGGGAGAGAGAGAGAGAGAGAGAGAGAGAGAGAGAGAGAGAGAGAGAGAGAGAGAGAGAGAGAGAGCATGTGAGACCAAGGGCACAATCCACACACATCACTAGTATTGAAACAGGACAATGAATTCCTCAGAGGTAAGATGACATTGCTTTCTCGACCGTGAAGAGCCCAAATCACAAAGGAACCGGGTCAATAGTGAGCCAGGGGCAGAAGAGGCACGGAAGTGTTAGCAGACTGGAATAATCAAAGATTGGCCTTGTATTAATCTAACGGCGTCTAGCTCTGGGATTCCCAAGGACAGACACTCACATGCTCACTAATCTTGCCAGAGGCTATTCCTGTATTTCTTTCCCAGCCCCCCATCCTGAATTGAGAGGGTGAGCTCATTCCTTAAGACCATGAGTTCGCAGTTGATTTTACTCCTTCCTGCTGAGGATAGGAATAATGAAACACAGAATCTGTTAACCAGAGCCCTTCAGGACAGGAGGGCAGGCTGGGGGTTGGGGTAGCTAACCTCCATTTCTACCAAGAAGTAAACTCGAAGCAATAGACCCAGTTATAACAGGAGTGTTCTGCATTAGCAAGAATTTCCTACCTCTAAACTCCCTAAAACATTCAAAGAGATTATGGAATATCTGAAGATTAAGAATCCCCTTTCCCAGAATGACTTAGGACAAGGGTTCTTAACTTAGGATCAATGTCAAGGGGTCAGTAAACTTGAAAAATATTACATTTTTATTTTCACTAACCTCTAACTGAGATTTAGAATCTCCTTCAATTATTTAAAACCATGATTCTATTCTGAGACCCCTTTGGAGTAGGGGTCCAGAGGCTTCACTAGACTGCTTGGGGTCCACGACACGGAGGAGGAATAGAAACAAGGGGCTCATTGTCCTGTCCTGCTCTCATCAGTGTGTGTAACTTCCCAAAGATACAACGGTGAGAACAAATAAGATGAGACAACTATGACAAATTAGATTAAACTGAAGAAAGCCAAAGCAAAAAGGTTTGCTTTTCCGTGTGGGACTCCAATACTCCAAATGGACAGGTGATCGATCTCACTGATGCAGCTCTCTCCTCCAATGACATGTCCCCCAGACAATCCCCAGTCATCCCTCCTGCCCATCTTGTGTGGCTTTTGTGAATCTATGTCTATGAGCTCATCACGGGAGGTCCGCCAGTGTAATGGGGGGGCCCTCCTTACTTTCCCATGACATAGCAAAGGTTCCAGTGGAGCTCATGGGTCATCCTTCCTTCCTTCCTTCTTTCCCACAAGTCCGGCTCGGTTTTCTTTTCCCCATTGGTGACATCTTGAACTCCTGGCACATTCCTGGTTTGGAAGGTGTTGCTGCCTGTTCACACCCATCAAGCACCTTCCTTCGACATCTGGGTAAACCTTTTTAAATTCTTTGGAGCGTTCAATGACTCTCCACCATACCAATAACTCATGAAGAAATGTCTTAGTAGTAGTACAATAAAAAAATTCCATCCTATCTTTCTCAGAGTTCTAATATTATCATTATCAGCTTTATGACTCAGACTCTTTAAATGGTCTATGGCTCCCTCTCTGGTATCAGAGCTAGCCTCTCGACCTGCCCTGGCAATGGCTCTGCAGTTTCTGATCCACCTGGGTAATGACCACCTTCTAAGGGTAATACCTTCTCCTAAGAATAATGACGATGATAGCTAAAGGTTTGTAAAGTATTTTACAGATGTTATCTTACTGATCCTCACAACCCTGGGAGAGAGGTTATGTTATTATCCTTGTCTGACAGGTCAGGAAACCAAAGCTTAGAGGAATGAAGGGACTTGCCCAGAGTCATATAGAGTTAGTATCTGAAGCAGGATTTGAACTGAGGTATTCCTGACTCCAGGGCTGGTGCTCTATTCACTGTGCCACCTAGCCACCCCTGGACCTCTTTCTTTAGAAGGAATTCCTCTTCCATCTGGACTCTGTGGTCTGTCTTCCATGACGATGGCCAACACCTTTGGCAGGCATATATCTCTCTGCTTTAAACCTCCCCTGACATGAAAAATGAGGTGGTCATCAAAGTCATTCTATTATTATATACTTAAAGGATTCTTAGATTTTGAGGTATATGCAGGAGACATTTTGATGGTGAAGTGCCTTTAGGGTGACACTTTGGTTTATTAAATAATAATTTAATATCATGTAACAAAGTAATGGCCTTTTATATTTTTCATCCCTGTCTCCTTTCCAGTTCTATCCTTAGATGGCTGTGGGTTAATCTGGTGTAGCTGGATTCTCTACGTTTGTTTTACCCTCCGCTGCTTCTCACTCTTTTCCCATGTACTACTGCTCATGATTTTTCTCAGTAAGCTATTAAAAACCACTTTAATTTTATTTAGTTAATTTTATTTACAAACCAGTGTACTTCACACAATGCTTGGCACAAACGAGGTACTTAATAAATGCTTGCTGACTGACTAAACCAGTGTCGTCCTTGATTCTACTTCTTTTGAACTGGCGAGGAGACAAAATGTTTGCTGAGAGAGGCAGTCTCTGGGCTCCTCTGTACTCGTCCATGTGGTGACCGGATTTTATCAGTTGAATTTCTCTAGGAGGTGGTGACAGTCTACATTAAAATCTACCCTTCTATTCATTTTTCATTTCAGTGTCTACAACAGGTTTAAATAATTAATGAGTGAAAACTGATTTGAAAACCTTTGTCGCTATTGTCATGGTTGGTCAGTTGTATCCAACTCTTCATGACTTCATTTGACAAAGATACTGGAGCAACTGGCCATTTCCTTCCCCAGCTCATTTTACAGATGAGGAAACTAAGGTAAACAAGCTGAAGTGATTTGGCCAGGGTCACACAGCTTGTTAGTGTCTGAGGCCAGATTTGAACTCATGAGGATGAGGTCTCCTGATTCCAAGCCCAGAGCTCTATGCATTATGGTGCACCCAGCTGCCTTTGAAAACCTTAGAAGAATTCTATAATTAGCAATGATGGTGATAACAATGGAACTGTCTGAATTGTGTCATTTTCAGTCTTTATTTTAATTTGCTATTGATTTTGATCTTTGGTCTCACAAGCCCAGAGTTGATCATATAGACATTAACTAAGAAGTGATTCATCGTAATGAGACTTTCCTGCCTTCAAACAGAATCAGTTTCCGTTTTCATGATACCATTTGATGCTCCCCATTTCCAGGGTCTCCAAACTCTCTTCTTAAGACAAATATTGAGATTTAGAGGCATGGAGTTTTGCTCTTGTCTACAAATTGTTGGCTTCTCTTGTTTCTTATTCCTGTGTCGAATTTTCCAATTATTATTATTTTTCCCTCAAGGCAGTTGGGATTAAGTGACTTGCCTAGGGTTGCACAGCTAATGACAAGTGTCTGAGGACACATTTGAATTCGGGTCCTCCTGATTCGAGGGCCAGTGCTCTATCCACTGTGTTACCTAGCGGCCCCTTCTGATTTATTCTTTGTTGGCCACCTTCTACTATACCAACATTTGCATTGAATACATCAGTACTGACACACACACATATGTATATGTCAGTATATGTAAACATACATGTGTATATATACACACATGCATATATGCATATATTGTGTGTATGTATGCATGTATGTATGTGTGTATCTAACCCACCCCACCACCCCCCATCTTGGATGCAAGATAAAACCAACTTTGCAAGATCCATGAAATGGAAGGATGGTTCACAGGTTGTCCTTGGAAGGTCAATGACTAAGTCCTTTATACCTTAAATCGTGCATTCATTGAGATGCGGCAATGGCTTCGACAACAGAAGTAGGGTAGTTTTCTTACTACTGTGTTAAATTAATAAACACTTAAAAGTGACATAATTAAAGGTTAGCTTCATATACAACCCTCTTTCTTCTGTACTTGGTATACTAAAATGTTCATTTTTTTGTTAATGATGTCTATTAAGTTTGTAATTAAAAAGAAAACTAGAACCAAAGGGGGAAAAAAAAAACAATGAATTTGGGGTTGGCAAGGGATCGAATCTTGGCTCTGACACATCCTCGCTCACGACCCAAGACAGATCATTGGACCTCAGTCCTCAATGTAAAAGGTGGCTAATAAAACTTGTATGCCTGTCTCACAGGGCTATTGTGGGAGCAGTGTTGCAGACAGACCTTAAAGCAGTGATATAAATGTGGGTCAGTATTTTTCAATAAGAATTTGTTACGGCTTTATTCTGCAGAGTAGTGCAATGGAAAACCCTGGAATCAGAACATCTAAATTTGAACCTCTGTCACCTGTAAACTACATGACTTTGGATGAGTCACTTGACTTCTGTGGGCCTCCGTTTCTGCATTTGTAAAACAAAGGTCTTGGACCAGATGAACCTCTAAAGAAGACCACTAAGGCTCCTTCCAGCTCCAGATCTATGACCACAAAACGACAAGAGGTTGAATTACATATATTCACTATGATGTTACACAGGTAACATAGGCAAACACACAAATAAGAGAGAGATCTATGCATTCATCAGTCAGGGAACTTCTGGTGTGGGAAATCCTTTCCCAACTTGTCTGTGATTTCGTAGTTATGTAGGAGGAAACTGCCCATTGGCTTGAGGCCCCTAGGGTCACACAGTTGATAAGGGGTCACATATAAGATCTGAACCCTGATTCTGAGCCTAAAATATCTTGCAGCTTTTACTCATTCTAGTACGCCAACTTCAGAAAATTTGAGAATGAAAAAGCATCCTTTGTCTAGTCAGTGAGAGAGGGGCCATACTCACTTTTGGGGACCTTGCTGGGATATGTCTTCTGGCATGGCTTGTATTCATCAGGAGGAGGAAAGTCTTCTACCGAATGAAAAGTAAATTTGGACTCAAAGTCATCTAGACCGAGAAGAAACAATGAGAAAGTGCCAGTTAATGACAGTCCTGGGCATGGAGTCTGTTTTTACTCCAGGGAATAAATCCCTGAGGGAATGAATCTGAGACTGTAGCCCTTTCTTGGCTTCCTCTTGCTTAATCCAGGGTTCACACTGAGAGATTTAAGCAGTCATTTGGGGTATCAGGGAGACAAAGGAAGAGAGGGAGAGCCAGCATCTAAACATAACCACTCTCTTCAAATGTGTGCCTGTGTTTGAGACGTTCCTACACAAATAACTTTAAAGCAATTACATTTAAAGTTTAACTGCCTCCAACAACAAACACTTCCTGGGCAGGGGTATATGAGTGAAGTTGACGGAGGGCCTCCAGACTCCAAGGCCAAAGGTGACATCTGGCACCTTGGAACTGCCCTGGGCAGCCCTGATAACTGGGGTTTCTGGATCAAGGTGGAACAGTGACAGTGGTTGCCCCTGCTGTCAAAGGGAACCCTGGCTTCAAAAGCAGAAGCTGAGGAAGTTTCCTGAGGCACCTTGGCTCTCTGGGAGGTCACTGGGCAGGGTCCAGAGAGGAGGGCCTCATATTTCCAAGAACCTCATCTCCTTACAGTGGTCACAAGTCCAGGCCTAATGGGCCCCTCTTCTCTTATGGTCTTTGCCTCCCCAAACTTCTCATGTACATTTTAAAGGTTGGCCTTCCTCCTCCCACAATCCCAGCTTTTCATGGTTGGTCTGTCCCAGATGATCCCTCTGCTTGTACAGATGCCTCTGGGAGGCAGTTTGCTGCCAACATGGCAGAGCAGGCACACACATTTTCACTTTTGTAATTGCCCAGGGCAGTGGGAATAGATTTGCTTCCAAAAATGTCTACTTAGTAAACCTCAGAGCCCATGTAGCATGACTCAGCTTCCTAGATCCATCAGAAAACAGAAAGTCTAAGCCCAGCTAAGGGCACTGGGGCTGGGGAAGAGATAGGTGGGCTGCCTATCTGGCAGCTCAGGTTACCAGTGATATGGATATTTCCATTCTTCATGGGAGCTCCAGGCTGTGGTGTGCCCACCCAGGCCAGGGCCTGCTGACTTTTGCTGGACAGCTCTGTCGTGGGGGACCTTGCTGGGGGGACTGGAGGTGGATTCAGCTTCCCCCCACCAGAGCCTGAGGAAGAAGCAGATGGAGCCTTAATATACCCAAATGTAGTATCAAAGGAGGAGGTTAACAAAGCTTAAATTACTTACCCAGGGTCACAGAGCTAGTAAGTGTCTGAGACAGTATTAGAACTCAGGACTACCTGACTCCAAGTCTACTGCTCTATCCACTGCCTTGAGAGAGCTTTGAAGAGAAGTAGATTCTGCCACTGGGCCCTGAAGGAAACTCAGAAAAGAGGAGGAAAGGCCTTGGGGAAGGCAGCTGGGGATGATGGAGTTCAGTTTGGTTTGAGCTAAGGGTTCAAGTCTGGCTGGAATCCAGGGAATGTGAAGGGGTTAGGCTCATAGAATCTTAGGTCTAGAGTCCGTTACTCTCATTTCTCATTAATGTGAGAAAAGACTGGAAAGGGTTAATGGGACTGGACTGTGGAGGACCTGAAATGGCCAGGCTAAGAGGTCTGTATTTCCTTATGAAGGCTATTGAAATGTTTTAAATTCAGCATGGCACTTTCCCCATGAATGCTCAATAAATACTGAATCGAACCTGTCCTGAATTTTTCTTTTTCTCCCACTAGACTGCAAAATCCATGAGGGCAGGGAAGCGGGTCTAATTACTCTCTGGATCTCTCCCTGTACCTGCCTATCAGATAGGGTCCAATCTAGTAGCTGGAAAACCAGGAAATATCGGGAAATTGAAAGGTCAGCACAGTGCAGTAAGGCACCTGTAGGAATATGCCATCCACCCAGGCACTGCATAGTCTGGGGACTATCCTATCTTATTAAATATACAGCAGGCCCTGAGCCATGTTGGAGAGACCTCGGAGATGTGGTGGAAAGGACCCTGGTCTCAGAAGCAGAAGACTCCAACACTTACTGTTACTAAGTCATTTCTCTCCCAGTTTCCTCATTTTTCAAACAGGGACAAAATGCCAGATCCAAGTCAAAAGTAAGATAGCACTAGTCAGGAGAAATAAGAACCTGGTTCAAGATGTGGGGGAATTGGTTAAGAAGCCTGTGAGGGAAGCAGCTTTTAGGGGCTCATGGGCAGCAGCCCAGAGACCAAAAGACACATAGGTAAAGGAACCCAATGAGTTGGAGTATGTTTCTCTGAGTCTGGCTGGAAGCCAGTGGGCATCATTGGAAAAGTGTATGGAGTTGGCAAAGGTTGGAGTGTTGTTAGTAAAAAGATCATTGAAAATGATTGAGAAGAAAGAGAATTAGGAAAATCTGTTGAAAAAAACTCTTCCTTCAGGCTGCCATGGCAGCTCAACTTGACAAGATGTTCCAGAAAAGGTCCATTGAGGTGAAAAATGTGGAGATGAGAAGATGGTGATGATTCACCAAAGACCCCAGAAAGAAAGTGTCTGCTGGAAGGCTCTGGAAGAGTGTGAGGTCTGGAATTCCTGACCAGGAAACTGAGGCAGATCTCAGAAGCCATCCTTGCAGAGTTCTCTCCACAAGAAAAAGTGGAAAACTGACCTCTTTGAAACCCACCTTGGCCATGAACACATGGCTCTGCCTGTACCTCACAGGACTAGCATTGTAGAGGTGTAGTTTGGTTCTCTTAAAAGCTCCTTAGCTCCTTCCTTGGCTTTTCCAGTTAGCCAAAGACACCCAAAATATTTGATTAGGAGTAGGCAAGTGCAGAGAGCTATCTCAACAGTGGCATCTCTTACCCTCCAATTACTGCCTTGGGCTATTTGTGGGAACCTGAGCAGCAGGGCTTGGCCCAAGAACCTTCAAAGGAGACAAACCTCTCCCTCATGGAAGCAGAAGGAAAATGCTGTTTTCTATCATGAGAGGCTACCAGCATCCACTTGGTTGCACACAACTACAAATAAGGTGATGGCTTAGAAAGGGTTCAAAAGATGGTCACAATGGGCTAGGACTGAAATAAGGCTGGTATGAAAAGACTAGAGGAACAGGGATGAGGGAGCCTAGAGAAGACAAGACTGGGGAGCTTCCTTGGAAAGCCTTCCTGCAAGGTAGCTCGGAGGTTCTGCATCCTAGAGGATGGACCACAGCTGCAGCAGGTGGTGTTGATGTCGGCTCTAAGGCCAAATCTCCTCATCCCAAAGAGTAAAAAGGCGTGGGATCAATAGCTGAAGAACACATGCACATTTACTCCTGGCTTTTTAGATCAGACTTGTGGTTTAACTGGTTTAGGAGACCACCCCCTGCCCCCAGTGAGGAAATGCCTTGCTTTGAAACTGAGTCTTAAGGAGCTATCTGAAACAAGGTAATCAGCCATCTAACAAGTATTAATAATAATTGACATTAGTAATAATGGTTTATTGATTATTAATCATTTCTTTTACCAACAGCATTCAATTGTTTTTTGGTTTATTTAACGGTAACTTGTTAATACCAACATTATCCACAATATTTTACTAATTATGAATAATGTAGTTTAACTATATTCAATTGTTCATTAATTTATTTAACAATAAATTATTTATGAATAATTAACATTATAAAACATTTTAAAATAGAAATTCTTTTATTATCATGAAATTCTAAACAGATGGAAGAGAAGGTCTGTAGTCAGGTAGTTCTGGTACGTTCCTTGTTACCTCTCTTTCCGTAATAAGGCTAGGCTTTTTTCCCCCAGGCCTTTGCTACCTCCTCCAATTCATATACCTGGAAAGGTATCTGAACACTTTCATTTCTGAGTCCCTCCAACATGGATCTTCTCTGGGTAAACTGTTTCCCCAAATTTGTTCCCTTTGGTACCAAGTCTATTGCTTCTATCCAGTATTTAAGCATGGTTTTAATGGTTTGTAAAGAGCTAAACAAGTTATCTCTTCTAATCCTCACAACAATATCAGTATCTTTAATTTGAAGATAAGGAAGCTGAGGCCCAAGAGAGTAAGTGACTTGGCCAGGGTCACTAAGCTACCTTCACAGGCAGGATAAGAACCATGGCTTGGAGGCAGTGTGGACCATCAGAAAGAGTACTGCTCTGGACTCAGAAGGGATTCAGATCCTGCTTCTGGCTCATTACCTGTGTGACCCTGGGGAAATCACTCCTACATCTATTTTCTCATCTGGTAAATGAGGAGGTTGGACTAGAGGACACTGGGGAATTCCATAATCTTTTGCAACAATGAAAAAAAATCTTCTGACATTGATTCAGGGTGTGCTGGTGTTTAACGACCAGCTCCCCATTAGCAATATTAAATTAAGGTACCCAAAACAGTTTTCAAGTTTAATCTGCATTATTAACACTTCTCCCATCACTCTCTGGTCAGTCAACAAGACAGTAAACGAAGCCCTGATCTTAGTGCGGTGTAAACGCTAACACCGAATATTGAACAACCAGCTCTTGTAGGCCTAGGAGCCGGCTCTGGAGCGGCGGAGGTTCACTTACCTGCCCCTCTGCCAGGTCTTTTCTTCTGCACCAGGATGGTGGACTGGGAGGCTGGGGGGGTGGGTGGAAGGGGCACGGACTGTAGGCT
>JAQQSV010019074.1:0-11261 GCA_028646515.1 Pseudochirops corinnae | reverse complement strand
GTGGAACTCTGCTTCCAGGGGGGAAAGCTCTGTCCCAAATTGCTGGGGTTTTCACAGCTGCTGGAGTTATTAGGAGGCTGCTGCAGCCCCCACCAACTTTGGCTCACTGAAAACGCACCCCAGGACCACCACCCAAGACCACGACCCAGATCCAGGCTGCTCAACACAAGAGCATTTAGCCTCTGAACGATCTTGGCCCCCTGCAGTCTGCAGGCTGGGAGCTCTGAAGCTGCCACGTAGAGGCAGCTGCAGGGCCACCGCTTCTGCTGCTTCCTTGCCCTGGAGGCATTTTGGCCGTACCCCTTTTCTCCCCCAAATTTAGCTGAGATCCATTGACCTTTCACTTAGTCCTTGTTTCTTATGGCTTGATAATTCTGGAAACTGCCACAGCTGCTGCTGATCCACTCTCCTGAAGGCTTCAGCTGCGGTTCATCCTGGCTGCCCTGGGGCCTGTTTGGGCTAGGCTGGTTTTGGCTTGCAGCCTGCTGTGATGAGTCCTTCCTGTTGAGCTGCCTTCAGCAGGAGTTGTGTTTTTCTGTATTTTTGTGAGTTTTGGAACCCTAAAATTTGTTTAGAGTCATATTTTGTGGGTATTGGAGATGGCTTTGTGGGAGCTGCAGAACCTTGTTGCTTCTACGCAGCCATCTTGGCTCCACCCCCTGTCTTAGATTGTTGTCTACAGGATGTTTTCAATGTGGTTAGTTCTACAGGAAAAAAAAACCCACGTCTTTCAATAATAGAATCTTTTCAGTACTTTGCAGTGAGACAGGGAGTGACGTTCAACTTTTGTATCACACAGAGATTTGCTGATTATCTCCTGGGAAAGTACTTAAAACTTTTAAAGAACTTAAAGATAAGTATCATGACTTAGTATGTACAGCTAACAAAGTTACATTTTCTTCCAAAGGTATGTGGATCCACATATCTCTGTCAGTTACTTTTTTAAGCTATGAGAATCATTAAAATCAAGCAACTAAAATGAACTTGGAATCAAATCTCCAAATTTCCATGTTACACAAAGCATTCATTAAACCAAGATTTTCAAGACTCATGAAACATATCCAAATGCATTGTACCACTAATAAACATCATTAAAAATATTTCATGTTTGTCTTTAAAATTTATATTTTTGTTTATATTTTATAATTTACATAACCATTATATAAACACTATTATATACTAGAGGTGCCTTATGAACTCTTTTTACTAATGTGGTGGGCAATCAAAAAAGTTTGGCAAATATTGGTATAGCACAGTGGTTCTCAACCTGTGAGTTATGTTCAATTTAAATACATCCTGCATATCAGATATTTACATTACGATTCATAACAGTAGCAAAATTACAGTTATGAAGTAGCAACGAAAATAATTTTATGATTGGGGGTCACCACAACATGAAGAACTGTATTAAAGGGTCATAGCATTTGGAAGGTTGAGAACCACTGGTATAGAGAATGGATTGAAGAGAGGAGAGACTTGATTCAAGAAGACTAATTAGGAGGCTGTTGAAGTAATCCAGAATAAAAGATGATGAAGGCCTGAATTAGGATGGTGGCTATGTGAGTGGAGAGAAGGGAACAGATGTGAGCCTTTTTGAAGAAGTGGAATTGATAGGACTTAGCAACTGATTGGCTATGAAAGATGAGTGAGAGTCTAATTGAGGTTATAAACCTGAATGACTGGGAAGATTGATGGTTTTCTCTGTAGAAAGAGGGAAATTGCTAAGCCTGATGGATTTAGAAAGAAAGACAATGAGTTCAATGATATTGAATTTGAAATGCCTATGGGGCATCCAGGTAGAAATGTCAAACAAGTGGTTGAACATATGTGGGCCTAGAATTCAGGACAGAGATGAGGGCCTGTTGGATATTTATATTTTGTAGTCATCTACATAGAGATGATAACTTGACATGTAAGATATGATAAGATGACCAAGAGAGAATATGGAAAGAAGAGGGGAGGGCCTAGGACAGGGCCTTGGGGTTTACCCCTGTAGAGAGACAGAAGAAGAGAGAGAGAGATGACACTGCCACAAAGGTGACTGAAAAGGAAGAAAATCAAAACATCATAAAAAAGCCACTATGTGTTTGTAAAACAGCTTTTATAATATAAACATATTGATAGAGTGTGTGTCTGTGTGGCTTCTATATATATTAACTGAGGACCAGCTGAGCTAAGTGTGGAGAGGCTCAGCCCCAGACTAGCTGTGAAGTGAATATTCTGGCCACAGCAAACTTTACATACTATTTTCCAAGGGAAAGAGATTGCAACCTCTTTCCACACTCTTAAATTGCCCTGCCTCCCACTTAAGCAAGCAGAAGTGATCATCAGTCAGCAATCTTCTGATGCAAAGATTGCCATAAATAGATTTCACACTTCAAAAACTCTTAACATCTTCCAACCTTCCTGTTTCTTGTTTTCTCTTAACTCTGCCAGATCAGGCACTGGCATGTGTCTTGAGGGTCTTCAGTTGCTGACTCTATGGTTAAATACCTCAGGTGAATAATTGTGATTAATAGAATTTAGAAGCTGGAAAGGAACTTAGATCACCTTTCGGTGAAGGATTTTATTGATGGGGAATCTGAGACTCAAAGAAATGATACCAAGATACCAGAAGACTGTTGACCCCTCAGTTGTTAATTGTACCCCATAAATCACAGTTTTTCTGAAAAGTTTTAAAGAAAGTTTGTCTGCTATTTCTATAGTCATAACATTCAAGGAAATTTCCATGAGTCCAAAGATTTTTCAATTTATTTCCTGGTTAGGGTTTTTTTTTTCCCCTTATGCTTTAAAGTTCTGTGGCTACTGGACTTTGAGACTTGGAGAAAGTCCCAAGAACTGAAAAATCTGTGTCAGTTCACTACAGTATCACAGAAGATTCCAACAGCTCACCTGGTGCTCTAGCATTTGTTCTCCCACCACCATCCTGCACTGAGCAACTTGTCAGGGAAAAAAATCAACAGCCCCAGTTACAAAGCTGCTTCTATTCCCTCACTGGGGAGAGAGCAGCTTCTGCTGTTCTAGCAGGAGGGACGTTGTACTACATCCCTCTGCAAGGAGCTGCTGCTTGGATGAATCTGAATTCCTGCCAGGTGAGTGCCTCTCAAAGATTCAGGACACTTGGACAAACTACATGGGGTCAGGAAGGAGGGAATGTTCTCCAGACAATTTATTTCCCAATTCTCCTAAATAGCATTATAGGATTTAGAACTGCCAGGGCACTTAGATATCACCTTGTCCAACTCTCATTTGATAGGTGAGGAAAATGAGGTTCAGAGAGACTGTGCCTTGCCCAAGGTTACATAAGTCAATCACAATCCGTCAAGAAGCATAAATTAAGTTCTTACTCTGTGCCAGGCATTGCGTTAAGTACTGAACATAAAAACAGACCCTTTCTTCAAGGAGCTCGTATTTTAGTGGGGAAGGCAATACGCAAACAATTAGATATATAAAAGGTATATACAGATGGGATGGAAGGTAATCTCAGAAGGGAAGATACTAGCAGCTGGGGTGAATGGAAAGGACTCTGCAGAAGGTAGGATTTGACTTCATTCTTGATGAAAGCCAGGAAATTTAATAGTGAAAGTGAGGAGGATATGTATTCCAGATTTTGCTAACAGCAATTACTAAGGTACTAAGACAGGAGGAGGAGTGTCTTATGTGACAGAGATCAATCTAAATGCTGGATTCAAAGAAAGGAGGAAAGAATAAGAAGACTGGAAAGGTAGGAAGGGGACAAGTTATGAAGAACTCTAAATGTCAAATAGAGGACTTTATATTTGATCCTGGAAGTAATAGGGAGTCACTGAAGTTTATTGAATATGTATGTATTGATTTATAACAACATTGTTTTTCTGATGTGATGATTTTCAAACAAAAATAGTTGGTTAGTAGATCAGTAGATTCCATAGAAGCAGAAGGTGCTATGGATTACCTATTTGCCCTATTTCTGTTTATCTTCTTTCCACCACCAAAATCATTATAATTAATTATTATAATGATGACAGGCCAGTGGAGGGGATGATTAATTAAAATGGAAATGATTAATTCAGGCCAGAAACAAAAGTAGAAAACAAAAGTCATATTATCAACATCAACATGAATGTCAACATTAATTATTAATATTAATATAGATATCAGCATTAATGTAATAATAGATGCACTATTTGATTGCTTTTTGTAGCTAAACTTGTTGGGAGCAATCTGGGGGAAAGGTGGAAAGAAAAGAAAATAGTCAATCAAAACAAATTTCCATACTGGTATTTTTTCTGCACCTGTTCTTTATCAGATGAATAACAGAGGTGGTTGGAAACCATGTACTTTCCAAGCCTACTTAGGTCACAAACCAGCATTGTTGCAGCTCAGGTGGCATTACACCAGAGAGTTACAGAATTGGATGACAGATTATATTAATCGCATGAACTCTGTTGTAGGTCAGACTTGTTTAGTAGTTCAGATTCTGGATTGGAATGAAATAAGACACTGGTAGCTCATCTAGTAGTTAATAAAAGATTTTCTAAGCAATAGTATGGGAGAATCCTCAGCCAGGATATAGTACTGGCTTCAGTAGTCTCCCTTGTCTCTGTACGGAAACAGATCTGAACAGAAGGGCAGGGTGTGGACTCACAGGGCAATGGGACATTCTGGTGAATGCGAAGGACACAATATCCTTATGGGCTATCTTTATGCCCTTGGGTGACCCGGAAGCCTTGTCAGTAGCTCAAATCTTAATTCCCTGGGCCAAGTAAGTCTTTTTTTTTTTTTTTGCTTTGTTGTTTTTTTTTTTTGAGTAGTACATTTTTTTGTAGTACATTAACTTGGAACATCTCTTTCTGGAGCTACTGCTCATTGAGTGGCTACTACTTTCAGGTGAATACATACTCCTAACACTATAGCACATTATCCCCCTACTATTTTGCTTCCCATTAGTAGTCAGCTAGCAGGCACAATTGAGTCTTATCGAAGGCATTTACTAAGGTAGCATAGTAACAAAACAGTCCCTGACATTAATCTGACTCTCCCACATATACAGTGTTCTTTGGAATACCATATTTCACTGCATAATTGTTGCAACTGCATAATCATCACATGCTATTTTTTCAGTCCAAAAATTGGTTTATAACCTTTAATTGTGTAATTGTTGCATGGTATAATTCTGTTTGTCATGCCATTTAAAATAGAGCAGCAACGTATTCACCGTTGGCACATGGATACACATTTATCTCTTGTGCACTGTGAACTGTAAGCCTAAAATTCTCAGCCCACTCTCATTGTCAGTATATTTCAGAAAGTCGACTTGTGTGATTTGTTTAGAGTACTATAGTACTAACAGTATTGTCACCCAACTCAATAAAGAGCCAAAGGCCCAAGGGGAGTTGGGAGGTAGGGTGGGGGATAGGCAAAACTGTCATGAGTAAGCCATGTGATATGGTAAGACTTGCATCTTCCCAGGCTAGCTAAACTGTACAGTTTGTCTGCCAGTGATATATTAATGTGTGAAGCATTTCCTTCTGATTTTGGGTGAATATAAAAACTATTCTGTGAGCTTCAAGCTGAAGGTGATTGTATTCACTATACAGCATGGAAACAGCTGTGGAAAGACAGTTTTCAGTGAGTGAAAAATTGGTGGGAGACTGGTGGAAACTAAAAGACAAGTAATACTAGCACAATTTTTTAAAACTTCATATAATGGTCACATTCACTTTTTGGCAAAAAAAAATTTCAGCATAAAAATCTGCAATGATTATGCAGTGAAATACGGTAGTAGGCACAAACTTAGAGCACAGTGGTAGAGAATCATTCATCTAGGGAACCCAAGTGGCCAAAGCAGCTGACAATTCCATAACATCAGGGTCTCAATGTTCTTTCTTTACTTTCCTCATTAAACTTCCTATTGTCAGGACTAACGCTTTTTTTTTTGGAGGGGAGAAGGCAAGGCAGTTGGGGTTAAGTGACTTGCCCAAGGTCACATGGCTAGTAAGTGTTAAGTGTCTGAGGCTGGATTTGATTCAGGTCCTCCTGACTCCAGGGCTGGTGCTCTATTCACTGAGCCACCTAGCCACCCTGGCTAACTCTTTCTTGGGTCCATAGCTGACTCTCTTCTTTGCTGCCAGAGGTAACTCTTCTTGAGGCCATTTCCCGCCTGGAGTGATTGCCATTCTTTATCTGTCTGTCTGGAATGTGCATCTCTGTTCCCTCAACTGTGCCTTAAACTCTTTAAAACTGATTTTCCAGCTGTAGTATGGGATATCTCCCTTGGAGTGAGTAGTTTTGTTATTAGATGCCATATACCAGAGGGTAAGCTAGGAGGCAAAAAAATGCATTCCTTCCTCTTTTCCTAAGAGGTGAAAAACTGGGTTCTTCCCTGACTTCTGGTTTCTGCTTCACTATCTCTGTCTGTAACTGTTGACTGACTTCGACTGTTCAGACTTTCTTCGTCACCTGGGCATGTGGCCAATAATTGTCCAATGTAATTCTTCTGACTCAATCATAGTAAGATGTACATTAAAGCCCTTTTATCTGTGATTATACCCTGTGGCTCTATCAACTAAACAGGGAGGAAGGGGGAAGATAGCAAATTCTTCTCCCTTACATATTAGAGTCTCCACTTGATGAAATTTAGGCTCATTGATAGGGTAAGTGACTTGTCCACAGTCATATGGTGATTAAGTGGTAGAGGGGGTACTCAGTTCAGTTCCATTTCTGATAGTTATTTACTTGTTCTTTAAACTCTTTAGAGGAGATTATACAATCTCCTAAAGCTTTCCCAAAGCCTAACACTGATAATTCATACTTATATAGAGCTATGAGGTTTTCAAAGCATTTCCTCCACAGCAACTGATTGATATAGGTAGTGTGAAAAACATGATTTGTATTGTAAGTTGAGAAACTGAGGTTGTGATATAAAATGACTTTTCCATAGTCACATGGCTAGTAAAGGTTAGAATCAAGTTTGGAGCTGAGATCTGACTACAAATCTAGTTAGCTTTCCACTATGCTACAGTGTCTTCCAATAACAGAGAATCTAATTTTCCTATTGTCCCTGGGAGAGAAATTACAAAAAAGGTAATTATCTCTACTTGCTTTGTTTTCTTTTAATCCAAAATCTATTATTATAGGAAACACTATGTTGTCTGTAACTTAAAGTCTTACAGAAAGGATTCTGAACCTTTTTTGTGTCATGAACCCCATCCAAAGTCAGGTGGAATCTATGAACCCTTTCTCATAAAATAAAATAAAGTGAAGTAAAATACAGAGGATTACAAAGGAAACTAATTACACTGAAATATAGTTATCAAAATATTTTACATAATGAGTTCATAGATCCCAGATAAGAACTCCTGTCATGAGAGTTGCCAGGGATGCCAGGAGGCCCCTGTGAACCTGTCAGAGGCAGAATTTGAACCCAGGTCTTCCTAACTGGAAAATTGTCCTGCTATTTACTAGACCACACTAGCTCTCAACCTTATTAGACAAATGAGAGTTGCTGAATAGCCACAAACACCAAAAAACCCCCAATATTTATCCATCAATCTTTGAACCAGATTTTCGTGCACTGATTGGACATTCCAGGGAAGGAGATAATAACTAATTTAAGTGGGAAAACTCAAACCAGTCTGACCATCCATATAGTTTTGCTTTTGTGGAGATCAATAAAGTAGGCATGGAACTCTTGATTGCTACTTCTGAGTTATAGTTGTTTTTAGAGAAGGATGCGTAGTGTAATCCTTACAAATGGTCAAAAATTCTTTCAAAGTATTCTGAGGGTTCTAATACTGAATAGAGTACTGACTTACTCAAGTGGTTCCAACAGGATTTTTAATGTCATGTTCAGCTGATACCACTTGAAATCTTCTTGATTCTTTACTAGGACTTTGTCTTCTGAAACATAGTCCTTCAGTTTGTATTTTGGTTATAACTCCTCATCAGTAGTAAGGTGTGGTAACTAATTATCCATGTAATGATACTGTACCATAACATTATTGGCATAAGAAAATATCAGGTAAATAAGCACATAGAGAAAATGTAATCATAGACTCTAGCTTTGTCCAATGTGAGAAACTAGTCGTAGAAATTCCTTGATTCTGGGTCCCTCTATCTAGACACTCAAGTCTAGCCTTTTTCTGGCTTAGATCCTTTTCTGCCAGGCTATTTGCAAGGAGAATTTTCTTAATTCCATCCTATTTTTACTCTAAGTCCAAATCAAACTTCCTTCCGATTCCTTTGTCACCCAAGACAACAGGTTCCTTCTTACTCTTGTGATCTTTTTCCTAACCAACATATTTCCCACTTAAGTAGAATGACTTTCCAAGTGTGATTCTCTGGGGACTCTAAGACACCATCCTATACTAATCCATAGCTCTGGCAGAAGACTTCCTTAACTTCTAATTTCTCACTAATATTCTCACTCTCCTAATTTCTTATGTTGCCTGTGCAACTGTGGGACTCCATTCATTATCCCACCACACTTGAAAGGAACTTCTAAGTAGGAATTTTTAACAGGAATTGTTTGTCTCCTTGAAGCAATCCAAGCCATCATATAGGAGAGTCAGTGAGCTCCTAAAGGCCATGTATGAAAGGAAGAAGCTATGGCAAAACTAGATAAGAGGTAAGCAGAGAAAAAAGAGCAGGGTCATACAGAGCTGAGACAAAAAGAACTTGTCAGCACCCAGTGGAAGAAAAGGCAGAAGGTAGGACCTAGTTGTGGTAGAAAATTGAGGAGGGTCATTGGCCTTATAGGCATCTTAGTTCGGAAGACTAGGGCCGATACCACCATACACCCATTAACTCAAGAAATGAGAATAGTCTCAAGATAAGGTCTCCTCTTTTACCAATTTTCCCTCCTGGTGCCTGTCTATAAGTAGACACTGTAATATAATCTGCGGATTCATTACCAACATGTTTCAAGTAAACTGAATTTTGATTCAATTACAAAGACACCAGGACTTAACTAAAGATAAAAATAAATATAAACTAAGGAAGAGAGCCAAACCTTTCCCTAAATGTTAGGGATTTTCCTAACTAGGGGCTAGGAGCAGTTGTGATTGAGCTTATAACTCTTTGCCTAAATTAAAATAAACTCCTTAAAGCTATAAAGGAGGGAATCATATGAACCTTTGGGCTACGATATATTACCCCAAGCTTAAAACAAAGCTAATTATTGTAATAGGGTGTAGCACCTGCTTTCTAGCTGCCCATTTAATTCCTATGTGTGTCTTGGTAAGTAGAGTCCCAGATATTTTATGAATTCTATAGTTATTTTGAATGAAATTAATTTTTCTACTGTTTTGTGTTTTCTTTTAAAATTTTTTATTGATATATTATTTTCTCATTGCCTTCATTTAAAAAATATATTGTTACCACTGCCCTATGCAGAGGGCCATTCCTGTACCAAGAATAATAAAGAAAAAAAGCATCCAAATGAAACTCTCAACGTTACTCATCTCTATGCACAATATTCCACAAATAGCCTCTTTCATGCACTTCAGTTCCTATTCAGAAGGCAATTAAAGTTTTTTTTTCCCCCATTGTATAATAAGTGAACTGGGAAGAGTACAAAATACCTGCAGTTGCTTTAAGGTAAGAATAGATCCCGCCATTATGCATTTATCAAAGCAGGCTCATCAAAACTTCACTCAAAATGACAGCAGAGTGTATTGACATGACTCAAGGATGGAGCCCCCAGTGGCCATTGTGCTACACTTAATTTCTCTTGGCCTCATTTTAATTCATCTGTAAAGTGAGAGGAATGGACTAGATTGTCTCCTAGATTCCCTCTAATTCTAAATCTATGCTCCTATAACACTGTGGAAAATGACAAAATTATATCAATAGATGCAAAAAAAACTTGACAAAATACAATACCTATATGCATTTTTGGTAAGTGTATTCCCAGGTATTTTGTACTATGTAGAGTTATTTTAAATAGGGTATCTCTAGCTATCTCTTCCTATGGGATCCTGTTGGTGACATATAGGAAAGTTGATGATTTATGTGGGTTTGCTTTATATTCTGCTACTTTGCTGAATTTATTAATTATTTCAATTAATTTTTAGTTGAGTCTTTAGGATTTCCCAAGTATATATATCATCACATCATCTGCAAAAAGATAGCTTTATTATATCATTCCCTGTTTTGTTCCTTCTGTTTCTTTTTCTTCTCTTATTGCTATTTCTGGGATTTCTAATACAGTAATGAATAATATTGGTGACACTGGGCATCCTTGTTTCATATCCAGTCTTACTGGGAAGGCTTCTAGCTTGTCCCCATTACAAATAATGCTTGCTAATGGTTTTAGGTAAATACTTCTTATCAATTCAAGGAAAAATTCATTTATAGCTAAACTTTCAAGTGTTTTTAATAGAGATAAATGTTGTATTTTATCAAATGCTCTTTCTGCATCTATTGATATTATTATATGATTTTTGTTACTTTTATTATTGATATAATCAGTTATGTTAATGGTTTTCATTATGTTAAACCATTCCTGCATTTCTGAAATGAATCCTGCTTGGTCATAATATATAATCTTTGTAATATATTGTTGTGATCTTTTAGCTAATATTTTGTTTAGGATTTTTGCATCCTTAATGAAATTGGTCTATAATTTTCTTTCTGTTTGTACTTTTCCTGATTTAGGTATCAGTATCATATTTGTTTCATGGGAAGAGTTTGGTAGGACCCCTTCTTTGCCTATGTTATCAAATAATTTATTTAATATTGGAATTAGTTTGTCTTTAAATGTTTGGTAGGATAATTTTTTTCAATGAACAAAAATCAACTTTCTTCTCCTCTTCCATCCCGCAGGGGGAAAAGATCAGCAAAACTTTGTAACACCCTGCATTGACCAAGTCTGAAAAAAAATACGTATCTCATTCTGCACCCTAAATCCATCACCTCTCTGTCAGAAAGTGGGTAGGATGCTTTGTCATTTTTCTTCTGGAATCAGGGTTGGTCGTTGTGCTGATTAGAGTTCTTAAATTTTTTCAAAATTGTTATGTCTTTACAATATTTGTTTTTCTGGTTTTCCTTACTTAAATCTGCATCAGTTCACACAAATTTCAGGTTTCTCTAAAACTATCTCATTCCTCACTTCCTATGGTGCAATACTATTCTGTTACATTCATAGAACATGATTTGTTGTCATTCCCCAATTGATAAATGGTCAAAGGATATGAACAGGCAATTTTCAGAGGCAGAAATTAAAGATATCTTTAAGCATATGGAAAAATGCTCTAAATCACTATTGATTCGAGAAATGC
>JAQQSV010019073.1:0-11261 GCA_028646515.1 Pseudochirops corinnae | reverse complement strand
AGTTTCATAAGTTACATGTTGGCATGTAAATAGTTTAACTTTGATAAGGTTCTTATGATTTCTTTTCCATGTTTACCTTCTCATGATTCTTGTATTTGAGTGTCAAACTTTCTTTTCAGTTCTAGTTTTTTCAGCAAGAATGCTTGAAAGTCCTCCACCTCATTGAATGACCATATTTTTCCCTGGAACATTATACTCAATTTTGCTGGGTAGGTGATTCTTGGTTTTAATCCTAGCTCCCTTGATCTCCAGAATATCATATTCCAGGCCCTTTGATCCCCTAATGTAGAAGCTGCTAGATCCTGGGTTATCCTAATTGTGTTTCCACAGTATTCGAATTGTTTCTTCTTGGCAGCTTGTAATATTTTCTCCTTAATCTGGGGACTCTAGAACCTGGCTATAACATTCCTAGGAGTTTTCTTTTGGGGACCTGTTTCAAGAAATGATTGGTGAATTCTTTCAAGTTCTATTTTGCCCTCAGCCCTAAAACACTGCAGTGTTCTTGCTTCTATGCTGCTGTCTTGGCTCCACCCCTGATATTGGGTAGACTCTTAAGGAGCCTAGGTATCTGTGATGCTTGCATTGGGCAAGCTGACCAGAGCAAGTCTGACACAGAGTAAGTGTGTGCTAGGTCATTCTATGGTGCTCTTCCATATCTATAAGATTTTTGTTGCTATAAATGTGTTCTTGGTAAAACTTGTCAGAACCTATATTTGCCTGGCATAGTATTCAAGAACCAGTCACAAAGAAAAATCAGAATAATATTTTATTGAGTGTAGTTATCATAATTCATAATAAATGTATTAACACATTATAGTAAATAAAAATATGTATATAAATAAATATATACATATAAATGGAAATAAAATATATTTATATAAGTAGAAAATGAAATATAAATAAAAATACATATACCAATAGAATAAAATATATGTATAGAAATAGAAATAAACAGTACAAATAATGACGTTATTTGTTTAGATGCTTTTATGTTACTGTGGACTATGTAAAGCACTGTACTATGGTCATCATGCTATCACTTACTTCCCAGGGTTGTGAGAATCAAATGAGGAAATATTTGTAAAGCACTTATCCCAGTGCCTGGCGTATAGTAGGTTCTGTATAAATCATTTTTGTTCCTTCCTATGTGCAAGGTATTATGCTAGGTGCTAAGATATAAAAAAAAAAAAAGCAGTCCTTTGCCTTCTAGGAATTCACATTCTTCTTAAAGGCATACAACATGTAAACAAATAATTGAAGCAATTTTAATATCATGCTAACAACTAGTGACATCAGAAAATATTTCATGAAAGGGGGACATTTGAGTTGTGTTTTGGAAGAAGCTAGGGATTCTCTGAGGCAGAAGTAAGGAGGTTGTGTATTACAGACATGGGGAATCCCTTGGGCAAAGGCACATATGTTGACTATCTAGTACAAGGAATAATTGGCAAGTCAGTTTGATTAGAATATGCTTGTAAATGGATGAAATATTGAAAGTGAGAGGAAAGAAAGGGCCATGGATAACTTCATAGTAATGAACCAAGGTGACTAGAAGGATAGTAATACCATCAACAAAAATGATGATTTTTAGAGAAGAAGAATATATCATCATGATTTGTAGCTGTTTCCACCCACCCACCCACTCTGGTATAGGAATCAGTATACAGTATTGGAGTAGGAGGCCAGAGCTTTGGGAGCAGGTAGTGGAGGGCTCCACACTCAAAGCTGAAGAGAGGAACAGCAGGATAGTACAATGGTTATTTGCTGAGAGTGTCTGCCAAGTCCACTTACACTACTCCATGATGTGTTTGCTGAAGTCAAAAGTGATCTGAAATTCTTGCCAATAATAGCCTTTATTTTGCTTGACAAAAATGCAAAAGACAAATTGGAGTCAATAGAACCTATAAGCAGAAACCAGTTGAAGCAACCAAATAGCCTATAAACTTTCCCTAGAAGGTAATCATTGGGTGGCACTGCTAATCAAGCAATCCTCTTCTGATAGGACTTTCGCTGTCCAAGTACCTCATGGTAATTGCATGATATAGCTAGGTCCAGATACTTTACAACTCTGAGTCACAGGTCTCCTTCATTGCTCTTTCAACCATGAACCTTGTAGTGTTCTTATTTCTCCAAAAAGCATGCTGTTCATCTGAGTCTTCCCAGTTTCCTATGAACCTTTCCTTTTCAGTCTTTCTTATATAGTACAACAGTATTTCATTCTAGTCATCTACCATAATTATTCAGCCATTTCCCAGTTGGTAGGGACTCCCCCTCCTTAGTTTTCAGGTGTTTTCCCCAATAAAAAGATCTGCTACAGATATTTTTGTACATAGGTGTCATTTTCCTCTTTCTTCTATCTTTTTTTGAGTATAAACTTAGTTTCTGATATGGGCATGGAGGATATGGAAAATATTCATGCATGCATGGGTTTGTCCCTCCCTTCTTTGTGTACCATCCCACCCCCCACTCCCACCGACACATGGATCCACTCTGATGCACTCTGTTCTGTCTTCTAAGTGAGGAAAAGCAAAGCGTCCAAGAAAGGGTCAGAAGTAACCTGTAGCTCTTCTTTATAGGCTGTTGTAAAGGAAACAGTTCCAATAACAAGAGTCCATTCTTCTAAATTGCTTTAATTGCCCTTAACTCCTCCCCATAGATGTGTTTTTGGAAAAATATAATAATATGTCTAATTTTGGACATAGTGAGTTGATTTACTTATGGTTCATCCTGGCAGAGATTCCTAGTGAGGAGTTGGCATTAGGAGACAGAAGTTCCCAAGAGAGATAAGGGCAGAATATAGGATCATAGACTCATCAAGACCATCCAGTCCAGCCTCATCACTTTATAGATGACGAAACAAAGGCCTAGAGAGTTTAAGGGACTTGTCCAAGGTCACACAGGTTAAAAAGTGGAAGAGGGTAGAATTTGAACCCTGATCCTATGACTCCAAATGTATCCCTCTTTTGCTGTATTATGCTATCTCTCCTGTATAGACAGATAATCTGACCAAAGATGATACTTAACCCTTGAACCTAACAGTGATGCAGTGAGAAGTATGACCACTCTCCTGATTCTTTATATTATAATTTCTCACTCACAATAGGTAAAATCATTTGGAAGAAGACTTACACTGAGGTTGATAATTCTATACTGATAGTCAACTCTAGCATAGCAACTAAAAAAAAATTCTGTGGCAAACCAAAGGAAAAATTGCTTACTTACAAAATCTTCTGCCCAGTAAAGTAGTCTATTGTAAATATAATCTCTCCCAAACAACTGTGTCTGCAAGTCATCTTTTGGCACCAATTTTCTCAGAAAATGCTGTCCTATTGAACATTTCCTTTTTCATAAATTTTCATTAGAAGATATTGAAAAGGTCACAAGGGTATTATTCAAAATTCTCAAAAAAATTATTCCTTTTGGTTCATTTTCAATCCTACATGTAAATGAGAAAAACCTTAAAAGTAGTATTTTAGCAATTTAATTAATTTATATATAACTTCTATGTTCTCTCCGATTAATAAGTTTAGTTTCTTGCCTGATCCCCCTCCCATCACTGACCACCCACAAGCATTGGTATTCTTTCTTCAAATTATTGCTAGAGCACTTGGTCTTATACTTCCTTGACCTTATCATTTTCTACCTTAGATTATACTCTTTTCTGTACACATCCAGTTCCCTCACTGGAGAGCAATCTCCCTTGAAGATAGGAGCTAGTTCATTATTTTCTTTGTATAGGTGGCATAGTGGATAGAGCACTGGGCATGGAACCAGGAAGATTCTTCTTCCTGAGTTCAAATCTGACCTCAGGCACTTACTAGCTGTGTGACCCTGGGCAAGTCACTTAACCCTCTTTGCTTCAGTTCCTCATCTGTAAAATGAGATGGAGAAGGAAATGGCAAAGCACTCCAGTATCTCTGCAAGAAAACCTCAATTAGGATTACAAAGAATCAGACAAGACATAAACAACTGAACAACAAGAAGTATAATACCTTGTAAGCACGTTATATTTTGACATTAATTGAATTTATTCAAATAGAAAGGAATGGAACTGAATGTAAAGCTATAACATTAAATATTGCTGAAAAGATATTTCTGCTTTTCTCAGGAAAAGAAAAATCCTGCGAATCATCAGTATCTCTAGAAAGTTACTGAATGTAAAGCTTAGCTTGATGTCATGACTACAAGTCAAACCACAAGAAATGAATAGTTTATCTCTCCTACACATTATTACTGCTGACACGAGCTTTGTAATGACTATACCAGCCTGAGTTACATAACAACAAGCCAATCAGAAAGGCTTCTGAAGCCCAAAGCTAGGGGATATACCAGTGAGTCTTTGCCAGTGAACTCTAGCTAACCCTAAATACCTGAAGCTGCTAGAAAGCAAACAGCTTAAGGGCAATCTTGAGCAGCAGCTGCAGACTCAAGACCTTATTTGAGACTTTCTAAACATCCTGGCTTATTATGTCTACAGAAGTCTGCTCCCTTAACCCACCAACTCCCTGCCCCAAAGCTCATAGAAACTTTATTATCTCACCCCTTCTCCACTCTCCTTTGATCAGCTGAGAATTCTCCCTCTCTGCTCTCTTGCAGGATCTTCTCTCACCTGCAAACCTTTTCTCAGACAATAAAGCTTTATAATCTATGATCAGACTCATTTCATTTCAGGGCCCTTTATGGACCTGTTTGTTAACATTACCTAAAGCAGCGGTTCTCAACCTGTGGGTTTTGACCCCTTTGGGGGTCGAACGACCTTTTCATAGGGGTCACAGGGGTCACCTAAGACCATTGGAAAACACGTATTTCCAACACCTGAGACACTGCTCCTCTATTGGTCTCCAGGAGGGTCCGCCCACATGCAGATATGCCCACATACGAGTATTAAAGGGTCCCAGCATTAGGAAGATTGTGAACCACTGACCTAAAGAATAGTATAAGATCCTTACTAAAAATGTAGTGTTTTATGTTCCAGAGTTATTCCATCCTTAAACCATCAAAATTTGCTTCTTGTATTCCATTCCTCCCAGTCAACATATTGTTATTGCTCAAGGTTAGCTAACTATTTAGTAAATGAATCTCTTACTACTAAAGTGAAAAAAATTAAGCTATTATCAGAACCAGAGAGATGAACAATGCATAGAAATCATTCTATGATTTTCTAAAGTTTCTGTATATTTACTAGGTGATTTCTCACTTACTCAACTTTATTTAGGCTTTGTGGATTGATTCTGAGAGCACTGATCACCTTGGCATCATTAGGAGCATCTCTACCTCAGAACAGGTGTTATTCTAAGAGGTAACTGGTGATCAGTTTGGACAGTCAAGTGTTTACATCCGATAGCAAGTTAATTTTATTATATTAAAATACTCAGGGTTCCCTGTAGTTGTGGTCTGTTTTAAGATTGCTTTGGGCATTCTTGAATGCTCTTTCAACATGAGGAAGAATTTCAGCCTTTCCTTTCCTTCCTCCCTCTTGGGGAATGTGTTACTATTCATGAAAATATGTTGACAAAACAATTTCAGGAGATCAAATGGCTTTTCAATTTCCCTTCTGGAAATAAAACTTACGCTAATGAGATTATAACAACATTGCACTCAGTGGGTGTACAATGAATGTTACTTGAATAAATGATTCAACATAATACAACTTAACATAACATTTCAATCAAATTTTACTTCATGACTATAACTTCTTTCTCCATTAAATCTATGAATTTTGGAAGGTAGGAGTGGAGAACATCAAGTGACCTAAGGTGTTTGTCTAATGATCCAAGAATATTCAACCAGAATTTGGAAGTCTTGGCCTTCAATGATAATAGAGCAGTTTTTAAATATTTCTCTAATATTCCTTTGTTCTGATTCCTGCTTTATAGAATTATTTTAATAACATTTATTCACTGCCAGTCTCATCTTTGTAAGATAAGGGGCTGGTTTGTAAGATGAACACTTTGAAACCTCTGATTAAGTAATGGTGTTCGTTACCCAGTATTGTCTCAGGCTAGGAGAGTTCTATTTGTTCAACAGCCCCAGACACCTTTTAATATAACTTAATTGTATCTCCATAGGTCTAATCCCAGTAATCAGCAGGTAGGTCATCCAAGGAGTACCAACAAAAGAACCCACCCCAGGCATCAAAATTATAAAACTTGCAGTCTCTCCTCCTTTCTTCTTGTCATTTTCCAACAATGCACATTATCCTTTCTCATCTTCCTTAGCCTCAAAATAATAACAAAAACTGATATTTACACAATCAATCAATTAATCAATAAACATTTATTAAGTGCCTATTATGTGCCAGGCATTGTATTAAGTGCTAGAGACACAAAAAGAGGCAAAAGACAGTCCCTGCCCTCAAGAAGTTTACAATCTAATGGGGGAGACAACATGCAAAAAAGGAAAAAAAAAAAAAAAACAACCCATATACAAAGCAAACTATATACAGGATAAACAGGAAATAATTACCAGAAGAAAACACTAGAATTAAGAGGAAATGGGGAAGGCTAACTACAAAAGATGGGATTTTAGTTGGGACTTAAAGAAGCAAGAGAAGTCAGTAGTCAGATTTGAGGAGGGAGAACATTCCAAGCATGGAAGACAGCCAGAAAAAGATGCCCAGAGTGTTTCAGTCATGGAACAGCCAGGAGGCCAGGGTCACTGGAGAGAAAAGTATGTGGGAAGACTGGAATAGTAAGAGGGAGCTAGGTTATGAAGGGCTTTGAAGCCCACAGAGCATTTTGTATTAGGTCCCGGAGAATATGGGGAGCCACTGGAGTTTATCTAGGCAGGAAAGGGTGACATGATGGCATCCATGCTTAGGAAAATCATTTTAGTGTCTGAAGAGATTGAATGGGAGTGGCAAGAGACCTGAGGCAGGCAGACCCACCAGCAGATTATTGGGGGGAGAGGGGAGAGGGTGAGAGATAGTGAAGAGTCAAGGATAACTCTTAGGTTTTAAGCACTCTTTTCAAGGTATCCAATAACTATTCACTAGAGTTTTCTTCATTTATATATAGTTATCTCTTCTGCGTCATGGGAGTTAGAGGGACTGCACAACCCTTCCTCCTCTCACCCATCCCCATCAATCTGGAAAATCCAAGTAAAAATTTTGTCCCTCTTTTCATACCAGGGAAGAAGTTTTAATTTTTTATTTTTATGGGGTATTAGAGTACCATATTGTAAAATTTGGGTTAAGTATTTGGTCATAGAATTGAAGTTTGAATATTGGGGCTGGGGGCAGTTCTGTTAGGACTCCATCATTTTCCCCTCAGAGAGTTGCTTCTGTAGCTTCTTCAGGCTGGCAAGGGGCATGAAATTGTCCCTGCCTTAGCTGGTCCCAGAGTGGGTGGGGAAGGATGGAAGTGAACTTCACATGAGCTGCATCCAGAGGATGGATTGGGTGCTCTGGTTTCTGTCAGCATTTTTCCTGTAGGATCTAGGTATAGAAACAGTCTCAGAATTTAATAGATTCACAAAGCTGGAAAAGAATTAAGAAATCATTATGTCTATTCACCTAACTCCAAGCATAACCAAATAAATAATACCTAAATGACAAGAACCTCATTGTAGGTCTCCAGTTTTAAATTTTTTTATTAAACTTATTTTTCCAATTTTTAAATTAGGAAAAGTTATACAACCATACATCAGGGCTGTGATAGTGAACATTACTATTTAAGTTTTGCAGTTGAAGTAGTGGACCACTAAGAGCCCTTTCAAATGTAAGATTCTATGAACTCTAAAATTCATGTAAAGTGATTCTAAATGTTTTTTTTTTCTTTTTAAGCGTCTAAGACCCCTCATGCCTTCAAAGTTTCTATGGTACTGAAGAGGTATAAGTAGGGGGGATTTCTATTGAAATCCTTTCTAGGCTTCTCGTCCGAAAAGAATTACTGGACTCAGCTGTCCTTGGCAGAGTTATAAAAGTTTATTGTTACACAGGGGCAAAGGGGCTAGGAAACCTGCAAGCTGACAGGGATTTAAGGCAGAGTTATAAAGTTACACTTTTCAGCAGGCAGGGAGGTCAGAGAGAAAACCTGCTAGAAAAGCCTGCAAAGTGCAAGGGCGGGTGTGTCAGAGAAAGCCTGCAGTGTGACACTCTTCAGCGGGCAGGGGGTGTGATAGGAAAAAGACCTGCTAGAAAAAGCCTGCAAAGTGTGATGCTCTGCAGCAGGTGGGGGAGGGGGGGGTTAGAAAGAGCCTGCAAAGTTCTAGGAGATTTAGTATGACACTCTACAGAGGGCAGGAGGAGATAGAAAGACGACCTGCAAAGTATAGGGGCTAGAGATGCAGTTTTTAAAGACACAAAACTGTCAGTCATAGGTTCTTTAGGCTAACTAGGTTTACAGAGGTAGAGTTAGGGAGGGGCCTGGGAGGAGCCAAGGAGTGATTTCTGTTTAAAGAAACATGCACCTTGTAAATCAACTGCACATGTGCACTGCTCATAATACACTGGGAGAAATTCGGGAGGGGCTAGAGAGGAGGTGTGGTTTTTGCCTTGAAACGTCATAAAGTCAACCAGCAGTCAACTTTGAGGTCAAATTTAGATGAGAAGTACCCATCCAGTTTGCAAATGGATGAGTCTTGTTTGTTAGGAGTTCACTAGAACAAAGGAGGTAATACTTTTAAAAGAATTCATTATCACAGCTATAGAGTAAATGGCTTCAGAGGAAATACCTCTAGGCTGGGGGCAGGGAAGGGACAGAGTTAATGCTTTACAGCTTGGGGGAAGGGAAGGGACAGAGTTAATGCTTTATGGCTGGGGAGAAATGTGGCTTTTACGACTTAACACAAGACTGAAATTACAACAATGTTATAAAATTATAAAATCACCCCAAAATATTCCAGAAGCACCTTATCAGTACCATCAGCATTTGCAAACAAGTAATTTTTCATTCACTTGCTCAACATAAATCAATTTATATTTAATCATAAAGTGTCATGAAATAAACCAGAGCTTCTCTCTGCTTTGCAGAAAAAAAAATCGATATTAGAAAAGCTCAGTTTAAACATAAAAACAACTAAAGTATTACAGTGTTTTTTAGATTATGGTTGAATAATGCCCGCTTGAGTTCTTTTAAAGAAATCTCTCGAAATAATTCCGTCACATACCTAAAATAACTTGATTAGTACTAGAAAAAAATATTACTCAATTCCTAAAGCTGTCAGCACAAACCCAAAAAGACTAATTTGTCAAAGATATGGGGAAAAAATGTAATAGTAAATTTAGCTTGTCTGACTGAGAATGTCACCTATTGAGGAATATCGAGTTATTTGATTTATTAATATTGCAGCAAAAAAATTAAAGTTGTATGTTAGTGCCAGCAAGATGTCTACTTCTTGACAGAAATGTCTATTTGAAGGTCATGCTTATAAGAAACTTAATCCTTTCCAATTTGTTTTCAATGTCTATTCATTAAAAAGAAGAAAATGAGGTAAGAATGGAATATTCTCCTTTTGGGAAACAACTTTTAAGTATTTTTTTAAAAGCTTTATTATATACAGCCAAATTATAGACACAATTTTGCCTTCTCACTTTATCTTTGTTTTTCAATTAGGAAAATTGAAAAATGAAAGTCAAACTTCTCTTTACACTTTTTCACTAATAACTAAAATGGCCATGCCCTTTAACCTAGCAAGTTCATATTCCTTGAAGAAGTCATTAATAAGAAGAAAGTTCCCATATATACCAAAATATTTATAGCAGCAGTTTTTGTCATAGCAAAGATATGTAAACAAAGTAAAAGACCATTATTGGAGAATGGTAAAACAAATTGTAATATATGAACTGCAATGGTATATTATTGTGTTTTAAGAAATGATGAATGTGATGAATACTTGGAAAGATCTACATGGACTAATGCAAAATGAAGAAGAACCAAGAAAACAATACATACAATGAATACAATAATGTAAGTGGAAAGAGCAAGCATTAAAAATTTTGCAAAGAGAGAGAAAGATAAACATGAAAAAATAGACAGGAGGAAAATACACAGAAATCATAACTGTGCATGTGAATATAATGAATTCACTCAAAACAGAAGCAGACAGCAGAATAGATTAGAAACCAGAATCCAACAATATGCTGTTTACAAGAGAACACACTTGAAATAGAAAGGCACACATGGAGTTAAAATAAAGGGCTGGAGCAGAATCTGTTATGCGTCAGCTGAAGTAAAAAAGGCAGGGTTAGCATTCATGATCTCATACAAAGCAAAGAGAAAAATAAACCTAGTTAAAAGAGATAATCAAAAGAAACTACATTTTCCTAAAAGATAGCATTAACAATGAAGTAATAGAAAAAAAATTTTGCAGCCAAGTTTCCCTGATAAAGACCTAATTTCTTAAATAAATAGAAAATTGAGTAAAATTTATAAAAAACAAACAAAAAAAGCAGCCATTCTCCAGTTGATAAATGGTCAAATCATATAAATGGGCATTTTTCAGAAGAAATTAAAGCTATCTATAGTCATATGAAAAATGCTTGAAATTAATATTGATTGGAGAAATGCCAATTAAAACAACTCTGAGGTACTTCTCATACCTATCAGTTTGACTAACATAATAGAAAAGGAAAATGACAAACAGGACACTATTGGTAGTTGTGAATTGATCCAACTGTTCTGAAGAGCAATTTGAAACTATGTTCAAAGGGTTATAAAACTGTACATACTCTTTGACCCAGTAACACCACTACTAGGTCTGTATCCAAAAGAGATAAAAAGAAAAAGACCTACGTGTACAAAAATATTTATATCAGATTTTTTTGGTGGCAAAGAATTAAAAATTGAGGGGATGCTTATCAATTGGAGAATGGCTGCATAATTCATGGTATATGACTGTGATGACATACTATTGTGCTATAAGAAATAATGAGGGGGATGTTTTCAGAAAAACCTGGGAAGATCTGTCTGAACTGATGCAAAGGAAAATGAGTAGAACCAGATCATTGAACACAATAATATCAGTATTGTAATGACAATCAGCTGTGAAAGACTTAACCACTTTGATAAAGACAATTACAAAGGACTCCTGATTAAAAATGCTATCCACCTCCAAAGGAAAAAAACTGATGAACTTTGAAGTGTAATTTGAAGTATAACTTTCTCACTTTTATTTTTCTTGGGTTTTTGTGACATGGATAATATGGAAATATGTTTTATATGATTTCATATGTATAACTGAGATATTACTTGACTTCTCAATGGATAGGGAGAGACCTAGGAAAAAGGAAAAAAAAATGCAACTCAATTTAAAAAAAAAAA